>JAVJIF010018645.1:0-105047 GCA_038442645.1 Agave tequilana
TATTTGTTTCATGCATACATACATTCATGATGCATTGAGGACAATGCATGAGATAAGTGTGGGGGAGGGTTTACTAACATAGATTTTTAGATTTTCTTTCTTTTTCACTTCTTTTAGGATACTTTTAGAAATCTTCCTTTTATATAGAATTTTTTCAAAAACTTTTTGAAATAAGAGACAAAGTTTTGATTTATTTTTAAGAAAATTAAGATGATCTTAGAAATTAAGGAAACTTTAATTATGAGATCTTAAACCTAGTCGAAATAATGGATCTTGTTTAAGATTATAGGCTAAAATAATTTGAAGAGATAATTTTATCTTAAATTTTTTTCCTTAGATAGTATACACTTCACATATACACATTTTGGGATGGAAACAAAGGCCTAAAGTGTCATAAAGAAAAAAATAAAAAGAAAAAAATATATGATATAAATGAATAAAAAACCACTTATTAAGCTGGATAATTATGCCTCAAGAAGTATGATTATTCACGCCTAACGATGGTCAAAAGAAACAAATAATCCCTCTTAGTTTGTGGCCTTCTTACTCGAGTCATTAAACCCAAGGGATGTTTTCTCATCTGGTGCCCTAAAACTGTCTGGTCTGGGAGTCATGGGTTAAAGGCTCACTACCCGGGTAAACCAGAAAGCCTAAGAAAATGAAGAAAAATGGAATATATATATAAATAAATGACTTGATGTTTATAGCTGAAATCCCAGAAATCTTCACTGTCACAAAGTGCATATTATCTAGGTTTTATGAAGGATAAAATATTTAATCCAGTTTTGAATTCTTACCTTAATTGATGACGAGATCTTGCATATAGACAAGTTTAAGGATGAACAATTTTTGGTGGACCTATGATCTTAGATCGCTTATATTTTTGCAAAAATATTTCAAAACCTTTTCACTCTTCAAAATATGTTTTCAAAACACTAACATTTGTCTTCTTTCTTTATGAATTTTGTGGGTGCAATCCGCTAAAAACCCTCAGGAGACAAAACTTCTCCTCTAGAGGTAACCTAGAGGTGTAATGGCTTATTGCACACGCTCAGTGCAATCGTGCCACCTGCGAAAGTGGTGAAATAATATTTTTAGTATAGTTTTTCTTTTTCTTATTTTGCTCGGGACGAGCAAAAAGATAAGCGTGGGGGTGTGATTAGTTTACAATTCTACATTATTATATCGTATTTTCCTACTGATTTATGAATAAATATCATTTCTAACTGTGTTTGGTCTACTTTACAGATAATCAAGAGTCTAGGGGCAAAGGAGTAATAAGAGCTTAATTAAAAACCATTTTTGGGTAATTAAATCTGAATTTCTTGGAGGTTAAGCTAGAGACTTTCTAGAAGATACATTGAATCTAGATGTTGGCGGGTGTCTGACGAAAATCTGGACCCAAATAACAAAATCTGAGCATATCTGGAAGGTCCCCAAAGCGAGGAGAACCCACGCGCCAAAACCAGGGACCTAAGTCCCTGGTTTTATAGCAGAAACGTGGCAAATGCCGTGTTTTCGTGGCAATATGGGGGCCCACTCTTCGATTTTAAACGCGTGGCCTCGTCTTGCCTTTTAGATTCTTTGTTTGCCTATAAATACTGTAGGGTTTGGACAGAAACGAAGCAGATTGAGAAATAGGCGAAGTTTTCTCTCTTTTAGTGTAGGTTAGTGTAGGTGTTCTTCTTTTCTTTTCTTTTCTTTGTATTTTCATTTCATTTTTAGATCATGTATTAGGGCTAAGAGATTTAGAGAGAGAGAGAGAGAGAGATTGATGTAATAGATGGTGCCAATCTATATAAAGGTGTCTCCTTCTTCTCTATTGTAATCTTCTCCATCTTCTACATGATGCTTAGCTAAGTTTTTCTTTTCATGGTAATCTAACTACTAACCACTAACTATCTAACTACTTACGTGATAATCCACATGAATCCAATAGCCTCTACAAGGCCTTAATCTTGCAAGAGCCATTGATAGCTCATGATGATGGATTCTAACATTCTAACATTTCTAACATCTAACCACTAACTTGCTAACTTTCTATGCTAACTTTATTTCATGCTCACCTCTAATCGATTTTGATGATTTAATAGTAGCTTGCAACTTGTTGTGTAGTATAGATGTGTGATCTGAATGTGAAAGAACAATCTTATGAGCCATGCTTTGTATCGTCTCGAAGCCAAGGACTAGTGATGGCTAAGGATCCATGTGAGATAACAATCACTAAGAGGTTATTATGATTAGTGGAGCAATTAGTAGCTAGTAGCCATGAGTTTTCTTTTATCTTATTTTAAAAAATCAATTCCAAAACTCTTTTATCATTTTTATCATTGTTTCACTAGCTTCTTAGTTCATCTTTGTTTCATCTTCTTTTTAGTTTCAAAACCACTTCCCTTTTATTTTCACATCGCTATTTCATCGCCTTTTTCACCTATCACTTATGGATTTCTTTTCTTTTTCTTTTCTTTTTCTTTTCTCATTCTTTAACAAAGAAGAACTTGTTAACAACTGACGTGAACATAAACTGTCAATACTTCTATCGCCTTCGTCCCTGTAGATTCAACCCATTGAGCCATCGCTATAACGGAAGTATCGTGGAAACATTAGCACACACATAAAATTATACTGATTTCAAAATACACGTTTTCAAGTGCCGTTTTGCCCTGATCAATTCTTATGCCTTATATATATGAAAAAAGAGAATATATATATATATATATATATATATATATATATATATATATATATATATATATATATATATATATAGTAGTCTCCGTGTGAGAAACTTTCTCACACAAAGACCGTGAGAAAACTATATAGGAGCTTTTATGTGGATGATCTAAACCGTTCATCTTGATCTATATACTTTATTTAGACTATCAATTAAAAATCACGCGAGTCCGAGCCTTTTTACCCATACAACAAGTGGTTACAAAACATATGTTATATCACCATAGAATAAAGATGTCACTTGATGCATCGGTAAAAAAAATTGGAATCATGTGATTTTTTATTGGTAGTCTAATTAGAGTATGTAGATCAAGATGAACGGTTCGGATCATCCATAAAATCTCTCTTATATGGTTTTCTCATGAAGCTTATTATGAGAAAGTTTCTCATTTGAAAATTTTCCTCTATATATATATATATATATATATATATATATATATATATATATATATATATATATATATATATATATATATATATATATGTATGTGTGTGTGTGTGTGTGTGTGTGGGTGAAGTGTTCCTAGTAGGTCTCCTTAGAGTATAATTTAAGAAGACGGCTTAAAACTCCAACATCCACATATTTTTTCTACGATCCGACCGTACATTATCATCTTCGTATTTTAAAATGTACACATATAAAAAATTAAGTGATTTGTAGTTCGTTTACTCATTAATCTAATTGTTCCATTTGTTCTACTGTTTAAAAATCGTTAATGTTTGAACCTAAAGAAATTAGAGTAAACAAACTTCAAATCACATGATTTTTTATATGTGTACATCTTAAAAGATGAATATCATAATGTACGGTTGGATTGTGAAAAAAAATTGGGATGTTGAGTTTTAAGCCGTCTTCTTAGATATAATCTAAGGAGACCTACTAGGAACACTTTACCCTATATATATATATATATATATATATATATATATATATATATATATATATATATATATATATATATATATATATATATATATGGGGTTATTGTACCTCAACTGACGGCTGAGAGAGCTTCTCAGCCGGCGGGACGTGGCAACATAATAGCCACGAAATTGTCATTAATTTTGGCAGACAAAAACCAGAGAAATCTCGCCTAAATTACTATCAGTCACCTCAACATTGTATTTGACGAAAGTACCCTCCCTCACAACTTTTTACCTTATGTAAAACATTTTCTTTCAAAAAAAATTTATAGATTTAAAATTTCACTTGATCATTCTGAAGAGATTAGTTCTATTGTTTCACAAATTTTCTCAGTTTTTTTAAAAATATATTTGCTACATATGGCGCCAAAGAAATCATCCGCGAAAAAAGGTAATGGGGAAACAAAAGCAATTTTTTTTAGGGTTTATGAATTTTAATAGTTATATTTTTTCAGATTTGATTCCGTTTCTTTCACTTTTTTTTTGAAAACTTGGGACCATGGTCGCAAATAAGAGAGGGATCTCAAACTTGAGATCATGAATACCTTTTTAAATTTATAAATTTTGTAACATAGCGACAAAGGTCTAATTTTTTCAAGTTTTTTGATTTCCTTCTCTATCTACCATGGTCGCAGTTGTTTGAAAAAGCGTTGTAGATGTATGCGACCTTGGTCGTAGCGTTTTAACAAATTTTTTTTCATACCCTTTATGTCGACCTGGGTCGCAGTTGTTGAATTAGCGTTGTAGATGTATGCGACCTTGGTCGTAGCGTTTTAAAAATTATTTATTTTTTTCATACCCTTTCAGTCTAACTGGGTCGCAGTTGTTTGACTTTGCGTTGTAGATGTATGCGACCTTGGTCATAGTATATTAAATATCATTTTTTTCATTCCCTTTTCTGACGACATAGGTCGCAGTTGTTTAACTTTGCGTTGTAGTTGTATGCGACTTTGGTCGCAGTATATGAAACATCATTGTTTTTCATTCCCTTTTCTGACGACATGGGTCGCAGTTGTTTAACTTTGCGTTATAGTTGTATGCGACTTTGGTCGCAGTATATGAAACATCCTTTGTTTTTTATTCCCTATTCTGACGACCTGGGTCACAGTTATTTAACTTTGTGTTTTAGATGTATGCGACTTTGGTCGCAGTTTTTTGCAAATCATTTGTTTTTATTTTCCTTTTCTGATGACATGGGTCGCAGTTGTTTCAATTTGCGTTGTAGAGTTATGCGACCTTGGTCGCAGTATATTAAACATCATTTGTTTTTCATTCCCTTCTCTGTCAACCTGGGTCGCAGTTGTTTAAATTTGCGTTGTAGATGTATGCGACCTTGGTCGCAGTGTTTTAAAAATCGTTTGTTTTTCAGTCCCTTTTAATTTTTAAATAAACATTAAACTAAAGTTTTTAATGTTTCTTCATCTATAGGTAAACAACAAGTGAAGGTTCGTCCTCTGAGATCGAGCCTAAAACCTATGTGCGAATTCATTAAGAAATTCAAAAAGCACATTCAGGGCGATTTCATAGATGGGATCAAAAAGACCCCATTTGGCCCAATCTTCATGGCCTTCTACAATGAGGAATTTGGAGGTGAAAAAGGTCTAAAATCAAACATTAGTGTACTGAGAATTTTAGACCAGTATGATAGGGATACAAGGACCTTTAGAATTGGGGGCAAACAAATTGAGTTAACAGTGGAGGATGTTGCTCTAACTTTTGGTCTACCTATCATTGGGGCGGATTTTATTATGAATAAGGCATGTACAATGAAGGACAGAGGGGTTATAAAATATTATTTCCCTAATATAAAGAAGATCACGAAAGTATCTATTGAAGAAGTTTTGGATGATCTTCTAGTCAAGAAAAGGAGGAGGAGTGAATTAGATGTGACCAAGGATGAACAGCTTGAACAGCAAGTGACTTTAAATGAAATTATAAGAGACAGACAAAGACTTGCAGCTCGAGACTTTACGACAATAATCATCCTATACATGTCGGCCACTCTATTCTTTTCTGGCAGTAAATGCACGGTACCGTGGTATATTGTGGAACAGATTGTCAATATGCAGCTGATGAGGACAATATACTGGGCTAAAGCTGTTTGGCAATTCCTGATTAAATCAATGGACATCTTCAGGCACACCACGTACGAGCTGCAAAGATGCTCCATGCAAATTATTGTAAGTATGAATATCAAATTGGCAAACATTGTATGAAATTTCCCGATATCTTGTGAATATTGTGTAAACTAATTTAATTATGCATTTTGCAGTATTGGCTCTGTGAGAGGGCGTGAGCCGAGGTCTGGTTTGGAGGATAAAACCCCACGCGCAGTAAGATGGGACCTCCAAAACATTAGCAGAGCTCTGCTTGAAGTTGATCTAAATGAGCTTGACGCACATATCGTAAGTTTTTAAATATTAAATACCATATACTGTTGATTAAAATTTTAATAATTTAAATGGACTGCGACCTCGGTTGCAGTTCATTTTATGTGCAGTACAATTGTGTGCGACCATGGTCGCATTCTTTTGATAATTAGTTGTAAATAAACTGTGACCATGGTCGCAGTTATAATTATTTCATTGTTTTGTGCTGCGACCATTGTCGCAGAGTTTAATTGTTTGTCTGATGTAATGCTTATAACTGCGTCCTAGGTCGCAGTTCCTTGTTAACTATTATAGTAAATGTTTTATTCATCAGCAGTAAAACTATAAGATTTCTATATCGTTTTAAGTTTAAATTTTTTTTTCAGATTTTGTGTCGAATGGCCAACATCTCTAATGATGAAAGAAATATGATTGGCCTTCCTGTTGAAGGAGAAGAGGAGGAGGAGGAAGAAGAAGAACAAGAACAAGAACAAGAACATACCATAATGAAGCTAACATCCTGGCGGAAACGGAGCCAGAAGCAGCCGAAATAGTTGAGGAACGAACGAGTGATCAAGAACCAACTATTGCAGGTTATTTGCCACCACCACGGGATGAACAAGCTGAAGAAATTGAAGTTTTGAGGAATCAAAATCAGTACATGAGATAATATGTTTTTCAGCTAGAAAGAAAAATTGAAAAAATGGAGACTGAGAACAAACTCAAGGCTGAATTAAAGAAAAAAAGAAGAGACAGAAGAGAGAAGAAAAAATTAAAAAAAGCAGCAGAGGAAATTAAAAGTGAAAGAAGAAGAAGAAGAGCTGCTGAGAGCAGCCACTACTGCGGAGGAGAAGGAGAAGGAGAAGAGAAGGAGGGAAGAGGAGGAGAAGAGGAGGAGGGAAGAGGAGGAGAAGGAAAAAGAGGAGAGGAGGAGAGAAGAGGAGCAGGAAAAGGAGGAGGGAAGAGGAGGGGCAGGAGAGGAGGAGGAGGGAAGAAGAGGAGAAGGAGAAGAGGAGGAGTGAAGAGGAGGAGAAGGAAAAGGAGGAGAGGAGGAGGGAAGAGGAGGAGCAAGAGAAGAGGACGAGGGAAGTGGAGACGAAGGAGAAGGAGAAAAGGAGGAGCAGGAAAAGGAGAAGAGGAGGAAGTTAGAGGAGGAGAAGAAGAGGCAGGAGAAAAGGAAGAAAGAGGGGGAAGAAAGAAAGGAGAGGATGAAAGAAGAGGAGAAGGAAGGGAGAAGAGGAGAAAAAGCAGAAAAGGATGAGGGAGCAGATGGAGAAGCAGGCAGAAGAGAGGAAGAAAGAAAAATTGGAAGAGGATGAAATCAAGGGTTCTGAATTTATAGTAAATATTTCTGGGGAAGATTTTCCCAGTTTTTCTTTAAATATAACTCAACAGATGCTTGAACTCCAAAAAGATAGAGCTTCTGAAGAAAAAATTCAAGAATAGACTCCGGCTCAGAAGCAATCC
Source organism: Agave tequilana (assembly GCA_038442645.1). NCBI lineage: Eukaryota > Viridiplantae > Streptophyta > Magnoliopsida > Asparagales > Asparagaceae > Agave > Agave tequilana. The sequence continues at coordinate 7,494 of JAVJIF010018645.1, forward strand.
TTACAAAGAAAAGTTTTGGATTACTCTAAAGGAACGATAGAAAGGGGAGTCAAAGAACGCGCGCTGAAAGAGATCGCGATGACTCCGACTTCGTTTATCCAAAAGAGAAAAAGAAAATTAATGAACATCCTCTTCTACAGCCTGTGGCTCAGACTTCTGCCACTGGTTTCGGCAACGAACAGATTTCTGACACTCAGTCAAAAATCAGGGAATGACTGAAACCACAGTATAGAGAATTCTGCAGCCCATCAACAAGCTCTCATAAAAAATTTCTTGGACAAGGCCTTTTCTGAGTAAGTAATTAATTTTATTTTAAATCATATCAAAAAATATTAGATATTTATATAAGAATAATATAATTCTTAACTTTGTTTTGAATATCTTGCAGTTCTACTGCATATCAGGATACCGACAACGGAATCATTGTTGCAAAAAATGACATTGAGAACCTGATGTTCAGTAGAGAGTTAGATGCGAATATAATTCATTTCTACATGAAGCATCTAGAGAAAAGAGGAGGATTAAAAAGTATATTCTTTCGGAGCGAAGCTTGGGTAAACATCTATTTTCTCCTTTACGGTTAATTGAAATATCAATTTCCTAATTAATTTAGTGAATTAAATTTTTGAACGTTAAATATACTACTAGTAGTCTTTACTGCTGATAAGGCATAATGAATGTACTGCGACCTAGGTCGCAGGCATAACGAATGTACTGCGACCTAGGTCGCAGTCGATGATTAAATTAATCCCCACGAATATCAATTTAGTAATGAAGGTTATGACTTTGGTCGCAGTTGCTGGCGGCAGTCTTAATCAATAACAACACTGCGACCTTGGTCGGTATGCATGTTAATATAAAAGACGGGTAGATAGCGAATGTAATGCGACCTAGGTCGCAGTCGATGATTAAATTAATCACCACGAATATCAATTTAGTAATGAAAGGATGCGACCTAGATCGCAGTTGCTGACAGTCTTAATCAATAACAACACTGCGACCTTGGTCCCAGCATATATTAATATAAAAGACGGGGTTCATATGAAATGCTTAAAAATTAAACATGGATACCAGTGATGGCGATCAAGGTCGCAGCGTAAAGTATATTATCCAAAAAGCACTGCAACCATGATCGCAGTCTGTTGTCTTGTCGTAATAACATCTGTTTTCATAATGTTTTTTATACTTTGAATTCATTTGAAATTTATTTTTTTGTTGTTCACAGCACGGTGTTGTATCTAAAAGTAGAGATCTTGAAGATTATTTCATCAAGCAGTGTTGAAAAACTGGACAGTTGATGTGCAGTACATGTTCTTCCCGATCAATCACAAACACAGTGCCAATGATCCCAGATTTCACTGGACCTTGTTGGTATTTGATTGCCATACAGAAGAGTGGATTTTTTACAATTCTTTGGTCCCAGCTGAAAAATCAAGTAGTACATTAAAGCTTTATCAAAGAGATGCAAGAATAATGGTAAGTTGAAATTTAATATTTTGATTACTGTATACTTGCATTTAATTTGATTAATACTGATATTTTTTTCTATTGACATTGCAGAAAGAAAGGTTATTACAGATTTTTGAAATTGATTTCAATAAATTAATGAAAAAATAAATATAAAATACACAAGATGCCCCCAACAAGCAAACAGGTATTTTATTTTATTTTTTTTGACGTTTACCTATCATATTTTCTATTTTTTTAGTACAGAAATCTAATTTCATTTAATGATTGCTCTGTACAATTTTCAGTGTTGATTGCGCTATATATGTATGCAAGTACATGAAAAGTATAACATTTGTTAGTCCATCAGTTATTGATACTGTTACGGCTGCCGATGTACATAGACTAAGAAGTGAGCTTGCGTACATGATACTCGCAGATAGAGAGAAAAGTTGGGATGAAGAAACAGAAATTATAAGAAGGATGATATTTAAAGACTGACAGTTGACAATTCATTGATGTACCTCAATTTTTATTTATAAATGTAAAATTAAATGTAAAAATTGATCTGTTTGTTTTATTAATTTAATTTATAAATATTTTTATACATTTATTTATTATAAAATCCATTGAGATTTCTTTATTTCCAATCTGCTTCTGTTACACAGTACAATTTACTAATTCGTATTGATATTAGAAACAAACATGAGTTCAGAAGTTGTACTGTGACCAAAGTCGCAGTCATGTACATCGTTCCTTATATTGCGATACTATAATCGAGACAGCGATCGCGGTAGCAGTTACTGAATCATTTATCAGACCCCAATGCGACTGTGGTCGCACTTCCATAATCGGGAGACCAAAGTTTTTGTACACATAGCCCTTTATATATGTTTTAATTAATTAACTTCATTAATTTATGTTATCGTAAACATAATCCTCCTTGCATTTTTCTACCATAAGATATTAAAACAATAATAATCTTCACGTGTTCAAAGTACAAAGTAACTTGATGTAAGACTGTATTAACTTTTTAACTGTTTTCGAGAACTGAACTGTCACCTGGAAAGTATACAATTTATGGGAAAAGGCAGAAAATAAGTTTGGGACATGTTCACGTCGTTTGAGAGCTTAAACCTTTTGGGATTCCGGGATAAAAATATATAAAGGGTCATCATTACAGGATTATAAACATACTAAATAGATTTTGCTCAAATTCGTTTCTTTCAATATTCGGAAACAGATTCAAAAATATCTTCTCCACCGTCTTCACCGAAAAGAAGCCAATCATCTAATGATAATTGGATGTATAGTTCTGAATCGATCCCTCGCTACGGTTCAGAAGATGAGCTTGATACAGACGACCCGTTCTGGGAGTTCATTGATGAACCAAAATACTGTCATGAAGAGGAAGAAAGCGAAGAGGAGATTGTTGGTAAAGCGGTGGAAGAGACGGAAAGCGATACTGTAAGATCCCCAGTTAGAAATACTGTATTTTTATTTTTATAAAGTATTTATTATGAATTACCGATTATTTTATTTTAATTATTAAATTGTTTGCTGATTTATTGCATTATTAAATACATAAATTATTTGTAATATTAAATGGTATTTTTGCTTTATGTATTTACCATTATTGCTTGTTATCTTTTTAATTACTATTTAGTAATCTTTCCTATTACTATGGTTATTATAAATTTTATTAGTGTTAGCATTTATTTTACTTTATTTATTATTCTATTTATTTTATTAATTAATTTAATTTATTACTTCTTCTTTTCCGATTATTAATAATACTAGTGTTCAAATTGTTTTCAAGATATTATATGATAAATTACCTTTATGTGTTATTACTAGTTTAATTAATAATATTCTTAATTACTATCACTATTATTTTTAAGTAGTAGTTGTTATTGTTATTATTATATTGTTATTCTTTCATTATTTATTCTTGTTATTTCCTTTCGTTTCTTCTTCCCTAGACTTTTCCCCATTACCCAATCCTACCCGTACCCATTAGCTCATGACCCATATCCAATAGGCTTTACCATAGACCCGTTACCCAAACCCATTAATTAACCCACCCTATATATAATTCTAAAACCTAATCTAACTTTAACCTAAACTAATCATCTCCCCAATCTCAAAAAAGACAGCCGCCCTCTCCATCCAGCCGAGATCCCTCTTCCAACTTCCCCACCGTGAACCTCCTTGGCCGAAGACCCCACACCTGTTCCTCCCCGGGTTGCCGATCTTCCCTCTCAATATGATCGAGCACCACCATCTCCAGCCGCCGTGAGATCCCCTTGGCCTCCCCTTCTCTGTGCGCTGCCACTGCCACGCCCAAACACCAGGCCGAGACCCCTTCTAGCTAGCACATGCCAAAGCTCCTTCACCCTTGCATATTAATGTTATCTCTTACTTCCAAATACAACCGCACACCTGAAAACAAACGAGCAACATCCCACTTTCCCATTGGCTAAGTCCCCATGCAATGTCCACCAAGGCAAAGGCAAGTCGCTTCTCTCTCCTTGCATGTGTTGAAGTGGATGAGTGTGTGCTTGATTTAAACTTAGGAATATATAATTATTGTGTTTATGTTTCTTGTGTGTGAGCACCTTACTCCGAGCTATTTTCCGGCTCTCCGCGGGACGCCGTGATCGCCGTCGGCGAGCGCGAACGCACCCCACGCCCTTCACGGCGAGTTCTCTATCCAACGACACCCTCCGCGGCCCCGTACGCCTCCGTCGGAGCCTCCGTCAGTGCGCCGCAAATCGGCTCAAGGTTAGCTTTACATTTTATTGTATTGGGGGCAATATTGTAATAATTGAGAACTTCAATTAAATGTGGGTGTTTGTGTGTGCGCGTGAGTGTCTTTGTGGTGATATGCATGCATGTGTATGCATGATGTATATGTGCATGCATGGATGTGAATTAAATAATGTATAAGTATATTTATTAATTTAGATGTATGCATGAATTTATTCTTTAATCATTTATGTGTATATTTAGTGATTAATAAATGGGACTTAATTAAATTGGATATGTTTGCATTAAATTAATGTATATAGGTTTATGTGTAATTATGCATTAGTATATATGTAAGTATTTAATACATAGGCATGTTTATATATATGTATGTGTATGTTTGTATATGTATGTGTACATGGGTGTACACGTATGTGTCCGTATGCACGTGTGAGTGTTTAGCATGTATTTATATTTATTTGTATGTGTTGGTTACGTACCACAGCATTTCGGACTTCTTCGGTGAGATCCGAACCCAGCTTCAGGAGACCCGGACACGATTCGGATTCGTGTCGTTGTGGACCCGATACATAAGCAATCCGAAGACTGATGCATGGGATGATTCGTAAACTAGTACCAGTTCGTGCAGTGAAGACCAGACAACGATTCGGTTCTGAAACCGCGTCATTTCATGTGAGTGTTCATTCTCATGTATTTACCGTTATTGGTGTGCTTCACATGTTGTCGTTATCATTTTATGTGACTTTCCGTTATATTTTATCAGTGTGATGACTTATACCAGTTCATGAGACATATATGATTGTCCACTTTATTCATGTAGTTGACATTTGCTTGTATTAGCGGTATTTCATGTGTTGGTAGTTTGTCTCTGTTGGTTAAGGCCTAGTTTGTTATACCTTTAGACTGAGATTTGACTCGATTTATTGATTGGCTAGATTAAGTACATGGTTGAGCATCAGATATATGTATGGATCTTGTATTGGACATTGAGATATCAGAGTTATATCATTTCATGAATAGATGATTACCGTTTCGGACTGGGACTAATTGTAAAGAAACTTGGACTGTATACTAGATTGATCTTATGTTGGATTGGTTCGTGATTGTGATTTACGATCTACATTTTATCTGAACAGTTATCAGACTTGATATTCCTTACTTGGTGATAATTCAGTTGAGAATTCATTCGGGTATTTGAGGACATGTTAGATGTGATCTTACTTTACTAAAGGATTAGAGTTCTTGACGATTGGATTGGTACATGGACTTATTCAGAGTTGGACTGTGATTTGGACTGAACTTGAGTTATAGAGGACAGATGATATATTTCATGTAGAGTACTTTTCAGACTCGTTATTCTTTTATTGGTAATAACTAAGGTGATGATTCATTCAGATATTGATGATGGACTTGTTATGATGTTAGAGACTGGATTACTTGATTCTTGGATCAGTATATGGATTTAGTTGGAGTTTAGATCGATCTGAGATTTATGTTATTTACATTGGATATTGATCAATATTTAGATGTGACTGATTTTGTTGGATTGTGATCAGATGTGTGGGTATCTTGCCGTTGACTTCGATATGTGATATCATATTGGTTTTGGATTAGTAGAAGCAAAGGTTCCTGGATGTACCAACTGATTATATCATTGAGTATGGATGACTTGTTGGTATTGACTTAGAAGTGAACTATTTTAGATTGCAGTTCCTTGAGGATGTTTCTTATTTAGTTATGATTGTGGAGTATGTTGATTTGTTGATCTCGAGGACACACCATGTGCTTTATGTATAGTTATTGATTACTTCGGTTAATAGAGATTGAGTTATTATGAGGGTGATCTATTCGATATCATTGATCTTATGTTTCAGAGTTACCAGATACCAGTTATCAGTTTATTACTTATTAGTGAGATTACTTGTTAGTGATCATATGACGTGTTCAGAGTTTATATTAGTTGTCAGGTACCTGTACCAGTTACCAGTTTTTGTGATACTATTGTGTTAGTAGCTATATCTCCAGTATTCTATTTCAGATGTCAGATATTAGTTGTCAGCTACTCAGTTGTCAGATATCACAGTTGTCAGATATCACAGTTGTCAAATATCAGTTATCAGTTGTCAGATTATCAGCTAGTGTTGACATCAGTAGTTGTTGGAGATATTGGTTACTACTACATATTAAATAACTCATTGATTGCTTATTAATGAAAGACACCATAACCCGGGGAACAAGGGGTAATTGCCTGATGATGCATGTCATGTATTTTGGAGGGATTCTTATGGTACCGAGTTGTGGGTTCCAACCATGGGGAACCAGGGTAGTACTGGCTACCCATTCAGTTGTCAGTTGTTAGGGCTATGCCCGGATTACGGCGCCACACTAGTTGTCTTTCGTGTGGGGCTGTGGTCTTCAGTTGTCAGAGCCTAGCGGCTTGTCCTGGTTCAGTGCCAGGAGTGTTAGACCGTGGTACCGGGCATGCACGGGTATTCTTCCAAAAAACATGCACTACATTGGCAGGCAGTTACAATAACGATAACATTGTTTGATATGTGGGAACACGGCTGTGGTATGGGACACAGCTAAGTACTACATTAGTTAGGTTAATAGTAACCAACCAGACTAGTGACATATCTAGGTTACACTTTCAGACATCAGCTATTAGTCTACATTTGTGTTAGTTGACTTTGATATCAGTTGCTTGTTCACAGATGTGATAGTTGTCTTATACCTTCATACATGTTGTTATCAGATTTACTTTAGTTCAGTTGTTTATCTGTTATTCAGTTATATGATATCTGCAGATGTTCTTGATATTTCTTTATGCACATGTTTATATGCACGAGCTTTCCCTTTACACACACACTCACCATGGTCGCGTTCTGACGACCCTAGATTTGCACGTCCAGATATTGGACGGTTTGTTCCTATTGTTCAGGTGTACGATGAGACTGTACGCTTCGCGAATAGCTGGAGCTTCTCCCTATTCTATTCTGGTACTCTTTATCTTTCTATCTTTCGTATTATTTCCTGATGCTTGTTATATCAGATTCAGTTGTTATTCCAGTCTTGATTCATATGATATCATGCGTGGTTGCTTATATGCGATATTGCAGTATTCAGTATTCATTACAGTTTAGATTTATAGCTTGTTTCGGGTTACTTAAGGCTTAGCGCGTATACGTGAGGGATTTTCCTTGCGTATATGCGTCGCCGACTCATGTCGCGTCTCCGCTCCAGCGTATTTTGGGAAGCGGGGCGTGACAGATACGGAAGACAAACACAGTCATAATATTGAGGACGAATCTGATTATGATGGTGATGACGAGAACGAGTAGATTAGAACTTTAAAATTTGTATTTCGATTTTTATAAATATATAAGCATGTTTTCTAATGTTAATTGTGTGAATTATAATTTTTACTACTTAATCTTAGTTGAAATGTTGTACCTTTGTCACTAATTTTATTCATGTGGTAGACGCAACATGGAACTACGGTGCCAAGTTGTAAACCAGAAAGTGTCGAAGTTCTAAGTTCATTGACAAATATGAACATGCGATCATGGTCGCAGTGTTACTTTATGTTCAGTGACTAAAGCACAACATAGGGTGAAAATGTCGAAATGGATGTTAAAATTAAAAAATATATATATATCATCAGCCAACTGCGACTCTGGTCGCAGTCATAAAACTGGTGTAGACATCCAGACAGAACGTTCAAATGGGCAAATATGAACATGCGATCATGGTCGTAGTGTTACTTTATGTTCAGTGGACTAAAGCACAACATAGGGCGAAAATGTCGAAATGGATGTTAAAATTAAATGAAAAAGGAAACGCTGCGACTATTGTTGAAGACAGAAAAAATAACGTCAGCCACATGCGACTCTGGTGGCAGTCATGGAACTGTTGTAGATAACGAGAAAGTCAATATTCAAATGGGCAAATATGGATGCGACCATGTTCGCAATGTTACTTTATGTTCAGTGGAATAAAGAAGAACATAGGGCAAAATTGTCAAAATTATATTTGAGCGGAAAATTTCAACTATATTCAGATTTTATAATAATATACCAAGAGACGGGGGCAATTTTAAAAGCAACAAACCAATTTCCCCGGCATAGAAGCACTGCGACCACGGTCGCAATTATCCCCACACACTGCTTATATTTGCGACCAAAGTCGCTGCCTACGTTAAAATAACTAAAAGGTAAACTATATAGGCCAAGTTTGTAACAATGAAACTCTAAAGTACAACTACTTACAAAAAGTACAGTAGATGTGAAAATGATATTAAAATCTGCTTATAATAACACGCCAGTGGCAGCATGTGACATGAATCTCTCTGCGCTGTGCGACCCTGGTCGCAGTTCATGACTGAACCTGTCAAAATGAACACTTTATTCCTTTTAGGTGGACGCAACCCGAACCTACTTCTTCTGCCATTAAAAAGGAAAAGTAAGAATTTTAAACATAAATCATTAGAAAGAACTGTATAACAGGTTTAATTTAATACCAATAATGGACAACCAGTCCTGTAATGGCCCAGCTCTTGACAGTTACCACATCTTTGATGCTTCACTTCCTTCTGATATAGAGAATCTTTAAAACCATACTTAAGCTTGGATGCAGCTCTAGGCCTCCCCTTGGTTGGTACGGGACCAATTGGATCACGTATATTCAATTCTTCACCATCTCGCAGAACGACGACGGATCCACTGGAACCAATAGTTGTTTTAGACTGTGATGACTGATAATTTGCTGACATGACTTTGTATTCACTAGTGATTTCTTCAGCAAATCTTTTCAAAACTGCGTCCAACTTTGAAAGATGGATATCAGAATCGGCGACCATCTCAAGAATTGCATTAAATTTTGAATGAAGTGTCCACAATCTAGCCGTCCGTGGAGTGCCTTGACTGGGAAAAGGCCTGATGCCATTTTCAATTGCAACATTTTGTAACGAGCATCCAACCTCCATCTCTGAAGTATATAGATTCTGGTATATGTGTAACGCAATTGTGTCACAAAATACATAGAATATGTCTATAAAGGATACCCTCTGTTTCAAATAATGAGCAACTACCAGACACATGAAGTTTCTCAGGCTTCTCATAACTGACCTTTTCCAGCTGTCTTTTAATTCTAAAAAATCACCAACCAGATATTTTGATCCAGGTCCGTCGTGTTCCAACTCTTCTGAAAACAGTGTCGTTACAACTGCCCATTCCTTTTGGAACAACTGAAAAATCTTCGGGGTATACAACTTCGAAACCTGTATCTCATATGGATTCGATGTACAGTTGGTCATAGAATTCAAACCCGAAAGTCTTGTTGAGATTCAGAACTACGACGAGCAGCAACAGCTTATCATATTGGTGAACAAATTCCACTAGTTTCGTGTTTGCATTAACAAAACCATCAAAGAAAGAATTAATACTCTCGGACCTCTGGCTGGTTGTCATTCCAGCACAGAAAACATCCTTGAGATATGTATTAACCCAGTGTCAACGCAATCTGTGCATCTTCAACAACCAACTGTCTTCTTCTTCTTCTAAATGATATTTTCATTCATCAGTCGCCATCACTCCTCACATGTTCTTATATCACGGGAGGTGTACCAATGATGGAATTCAGAGACCATATCTTCTCCATACTTGTTTGTCATCGGGATTTGTTGCTTGGCAATATGTTTCCGTACATACCAGAAACAGTACCGGTGCCGAGTAGTTGGAAAAACCATCTTGATGGCATCACCAATCTGTGCATCCTGATCAGTAATAATCAACTTCGGTGCAACTCCATGCATGCACTTGAGCCATTTTTGGAATAGCCACACAAACGTATCCCTCTGCTCATCAGCAAGCAATGCACAGCCAAACAAAATTGACTGCCGATGATGATTTACTTCAGTGAATGGAGCAAATTACAAGCTCAGGTGATTAGTCCTGTATGTTGTATCAAGAACGATCACATCACAGAACCTCAAATACGAGGAAATAGCTCTTCCATCAGCCCAAAAAATGCTTCTAAGTGTGCTGCATTATCAACTTCACTTGCAAAGAAAAATTCTGGATCGGTCTCGGCTTTCTCTTGAAAATATTTGATAATCGCAATAAACTCATGACCAATGTTATTTCTACGTTGACGAGTAAAATCAATAACTTGTTGCGGGCTTACTTCTTCACAACCTTCTCCCTAGCTCATTGCATTCACAACACGGGAAATATTTGAAGGGCGCATTCTCACATCAACCAAATTGCTCATAATGCTTCTGCTAATCTTCGATCGATGAGTCTGGTGAGAGTAATGGTGATGTACCTTATCCGGGCTTGACAATTCATATGAATGAGAATCAACAAATTTGGTGACAACCCAATATGTTCTGTCAAATAAAAAACGAAGACGAACATGCATCTCAGCAGGACACGCTACTCTAGTGTCAATTCGACGGTGCACTGTAAGCCCCTTTTGTCTTTTGTCACACAACTTCTTCACACCTTCCTTGTTGCAGCAAAATTTTCTGCAAATAACTTCATGAGGAGGCCTCCGTGACTTATCTATTCATTTTCTTCTCACGCCAAAACCTGTGTTCCTTGCATAAGAATTGTAGAAATTGTATGCTTCTACATCCGTGAAAAACTGTTTCCTTAAAAAAATATTTGAGCTTCCAGACATTTCTCCGTGTGCATTCAGATCCTACAAAACAAATTGACGAACTACATAAATATAAATATTTTTAAATATCACATGTCTGAACTTTAATTACTAAAAACTACGACCAAGGTCGCAGATGTAATGAAATCTATATAACTTCTTACTAAAAGACTGCGATCGTTGTCGCAGTTTTCGTATGAGCAGATTTTTTTAAAAAACTGAATAATAACTGTGCAACTCTCTAATGAATATATAAACTGGATATAATTGACATAGAAACGTGTAAGAATTATAACAACAAATAATGCGACTTAGGTCGCAGTTACAAAAATAGCTTTCACAGCCGGAGATTATTTTAAAATCAAATTGCGACCATGGTCACAGTTCTTAAACTTTAGAACAAGTGATTATTCTGTTCTATAAAACGAATTATAGGTCGCAGTACCATATACGCTACAGAGAAAGATTCTACATTTAAGAAATTGCGGGAAAAAATTGACACAATAAAAACCTGTTGATCGGCATGCAAAGATTTCAACCCTTCAATACTTTCAATATTCTGAGAGAAAGTTGAACCAGATGATATATCCTCCATACTTAGATCGGGAGATAGAGATCGTTTACGACTGCGACCAGAATTGACAGGGGAAGTAGACTGCTCCGACGTCGACATTAAATAAAAAGGAGAAAAAACTGCTCTGAAAATCGATATTTTCAGAGAAAACTTTATCGCAGGCTAGAAAAGGAGAACCTAAATCTGACAAAGAGAGCGGTAAAGAAATAGGGGAAAAAATAATAATAAATAATAACCTAAATCTTATAAAGAGCGGTAAAAAAGGGGAAAATAATAAACAATAACCTAAATCTGACAACGAGCGGTCAAAAATTTGGGGGGAAAATAATAATAAACAATAACGGAGCGAGTAGCTTTTACCAAGGGGTATTTAGTAATTTAACTTGTTCCTATAAGCGGGGCGCAAGTTAGTGGGGTGGCAAATATTGAGCCATGTCACCGCAGCCTGAGAGAGTCTCTCAGCCGTCGGCTTATATACATATACATATATATATATATATATATATATATATATATATCCTCTGATTAAGCTGGGTATTTGTGTCCCATGGAGCATAATTATTCACGTCTAAAAGGGGTACATTTTTTAAATAAAAATCTTTAGTTTCGTGGCCTTGTTTGCTCGAGGCTTAAGTCCTTAAGGGTGTTTTCTCACCTGGTGCCCTAAGATTGTCTGATTTGGGTGTCACCGACTAAAGGCTCGTTATATGGGCAGATTAGAAATCCTAATGAAATTAATGAATAATACCACCAAAAATAAAAATAAATAAGGCATAAGAGCTAAAGTTAAAGAACCCTTAGTCCAAATTTCACGGTCACGAAAGTGCATATGACTTAGGGTAAAGTAATAGACTAGATGAGAAATACAATTTAACTCCTTACTTTAATTGATGACATGTTTTGAATAGAGACTAAGTTTAAGAACGAAAAGTTTGATTTTTCTATAATTTATAGATTACTTGAACTCTTACAATAATACTTCAAATTTTTTTCTTTTCAAAATACTTTTCAAAAATACTAACACTTTTCTCTTTCTTTGTGGATTTTGTGGGTGCAATCCACAGAAAACCCTTATTGGTTTAACGGCTTGTTGCACATGCTCAGTGCAATCGAGTGACCTGCGAAAGTGGTCAAAATAATTTCTTAGGATTAGTTTTATGTTTTGCTCGAGGGCGAGCAAAAGATAAGTGTGAGGGTGTGATTGGTCTCATATATTACATATATAATATCACATTTCCATAATTATTACCTAATAAATCATGTATTTAGTCTTATATTCTTCTTTATAAAATGCAGGCCCATTACTAAAGGAGAGGGAAGAGAAACGAGCCCAAAAGCCCACCAAAATTCTAATTTAATTCAGAATTAATTCGAATCAGAAGATCAGAGCAGATCAAGACAAATCAGAGAAGATAAAATCAGTTGAAAATCAACTAAATAAATCTTCATAAATCAATTGGTTAAAGCTAAAGATCAAAGGAGGTTTCGTCAAATCTAGGAGCTAAAACGAAAATTCCCGTAAGAGATAAAAGGATATCGCTAAATCAGGGAGCAGCATCCCCGGGTGTGGCCACCTGGCCACACCCAGGCTGCGAAAATGCCGCCAAATTTGCGTTTTCGCGGCTTTATTAATGTTGTTGGGGGAGAGTTTGCTCCCCCTATCTTTGTTGGCCCAGAGGCCCATCACTCTAGTTTTGATGATGATTAACTCATACAGTTATAGTTTACTAATAATCTTGTATTTAAATGTTTCAGTAATTGACCAAGATATTAATAGGTGTTTAGCTTCAACAAAGGAGTTTTGGAGCTTTCACATGTATATTCAAGAGCTCGCGCGTCAAGATCGTATCTAGTACTCGGTTGGAGTTTAGCTCGTTGGATCGGGTTTGGGATCGAGTCGGCTTGGAGACAATAAGACCTCGGTTTGTTAGCTCTTGTGTAAAGGTAGATAGTATTGATAGGCTCAAGTTCACACGCGCGCACACACACACAAAAGTTTAAAATTTATTGGTTTGATTTTCGGTTTAACTGGTTTTGGATTTCATATCAAAAACAGAAATATATATCTTATATGTATATTGGATTCTATCCATATACAATATGATTCAAATTTGTTTCAATATCATATTTTTATATTTACATGAGTTTTGGAGAAAACGGTTTTCCATTTCAAAAATCCATGTTTTGAAAAAACCGATTTTGGTTTAAAGGCAAATTTCTATATCACAAAAATAGTTCAAATTGTTTATAATATGTGTTGAATTTTAGTCACACATATTTGTATTTCAAAATCTTATAAGAACTTATTTTTGTCGAATTTATGTAATTTTATGGGATTTAATTGATATTAAAAAGATCAAGTTTTTAATCCCCAAATCTGTGACCTGGCCTTCTGCCGGTCGACCGGACGGTCGACTGTTGCAGAAGTGGGTCAGCCGATCCGGTCAACCGATGTGTATAAATGTGCACAGCCTGTTTGGCTAGTGGGCCGATACACCGGGCAGTCGACCGTCCTGGATCTGGCCCCGGTCGACTGGGCGGTCGACCGGAGGCACAACGGTCATAAAAATGACCGTTGGCCGATCGACCGGAAGGGCAGTTTTGCCCTTTCCTGGCTGCCAACAGGCAGATTTTGGAGAGGGTATAAATATGCCTTCTCTTGAGTTGTTTTTAACAAGATTTTAGAAGAGAGAAATTCCTATCTTTCAAGTGTTTTTCAGCAAGAGTTTTTGGATTAAAAAGATTCATTCTTTATTTGTTTTAAAGGGTTAGAAAAATCAAAGAAAAAGAGAAGTCTTTGGGAATTATTTTTGTTCTTCATTTCTATTTTATCCTAGAAGTTTTTTCAAGTATTTTCTTTGTGATTTTGATTTCCAAACTCTTTATTTTCTCACACTTGAGCTATCTATCTATCCTATTTATTAGGATCTTTATTTTGTGGGAAAATTGGTTTGTGATTTAGTGAGACCACCAAAAGTTGTAACCTTCCTTGTATTTGTTGGTATCCCTCTTGTGTAGAGGTGATTGTAGAGGTTGTGTTTGTATCCCTCTAAGTATAGAGGTGATTGAGGTTGTTGTTTGGCTTTGAGCCTTATCCATCTAGTGTGAGGTGATTATTGTTTGGCCAAGTGCCCATCCCTCTAAGTGTAAAGTTGATTGTTGTTGTGCCTTGCCTCTTGTGCAGAGGTTGTGTTTGTTAGAGAGAGAAGTTGTGTACTCCTAGTTGTATTACCCAAATCCTCAGTGGAGGTTTCCTGTGTGGGAAGTCCTATGTGGACGTTATAGTGGAAATCCTTCTGTGTGAATGTGGGGACGTAGAGCAGTGGCTCGAACCTCGAAACATATCTTTGTGTTTGCGATTGATCTACTATCTCTTAACTCTCTTTCTCTCTCTTATATCTTGCATTGATTCATATTACTCATATCTTATATGTTTGGTATTGTTTGTGTGCCTCACTTGTGTTGAACCAAGAGGGCTTCATATAGCACCTCAACTCTTATTTAGAAAAATTTAGAGGAGATAGTCTAGAGCCCTTCACCGGAAATTCGGCTACACTCTTTGGTTATACTAAGTGTGTTGCAATTTGCTTTTAATCCGCATCATTTGTCATTAGATTAGCCATACACCTATTTACCCCCCTCTAGGTGTACTTATAATTGGTATCAGAGCCTACGCTCCTGATATTAGGTTTAACCACCTATGAGTGAGATCTTGGTTAGCTAATCTAAATTCGCATTTACACACATATAGTTTATACTCTCATGGATTACCTTGCATCTCCTATGTTTGATGTTTCTAACATCGATGTATGGAAGCTTAAAATGAGTATATACCTCAAAATCCTAGGAATGCATGTTTACCTTGTTGCTACCAAGAAATCTTATCTTGGTAATAGCAAGCATATAGAGGTCAATGCACAAGCCCTAAAGGCACTTAGATGCACTCTTAATAAAAAAATATTTATGTATAGTTTCTTATTGTGATTCTGCTTTTGCAGTGTGGAACACTTTGACCTCTCTCGCGCTCCAAACGATAAAATATGTGGAGGAGGAATCTAGTGGAGATAGTCTGACCAACCTTGCTACATAGTCCAAGGAAATGACTCCCTTGAGGTAAACTCGGATACTCAACTAGATAATAGTGCTAGTTCTTCAGGTGATGATTATATTGATGCTGATGCATTAAATGAAGAACTTTTTATTGTTGTGAAAATATACTTGAAAAATACCAACTCTTGGAAAAGAAAACTTTTAAAATAAAAGAAGAAAATGAGGATTTGTTTTCTAAACTTAATGTGGCTTTGGAAGAAAGGGATGAGATTTCACATGAAAGGGACTCATTGAAATCCTAACTTGATCTTGCCCTAAATGAAAACAAAATCTTAAAAAGCAAAAATGATTGTGATGATGTTTTGAAGAAAAATAAGATTCTGTCTTCAAAACTTGATATTATTTTAAAAGAATATGATTTTTTGAAAAACAAAATAGCTTCTTTTTCAAAAGAACTAGATTTGGTTTCTAAGAAAAATATTTCTTTGAAAAATGATATTGATTCACATGTTTGCCATGCTTCAACATCTAGTGTTTCAATTGCATGCTCCACTTTATCTTCAAGTATTAAAAATGATATATGTGTGTTGAAGAAAAGTGTTGATTGTTCGGGCTCCACTTTGAGCCAATGTGTCATGAATCACACACGGTTGGAATCCATGTTTCACAAGAAACATGCTCTTCCTATGCATGCACACAAACCACGGCATACATATGCTTCTCATATTCATATACATAACACCATGTATGCTCATGTGTACACATGTACACATTGTGGACGTAAGGGCCACCTTACAAAATTTTGTTATGATAGATTAAATGATTCAAATTTGCAAACAAGTTGTGTGGGTTAGGAAAGGTGCTAACCCCGATGGATCCAATAAGGTATGGGTACCAAAATCTACTCCTATTTTATTTGATGTAGGTGTGGGTTCTCACTTGATGTGAGAGGTATTGGTGCCTTGATGGTGGATGCTTTTATGCTTAATGGACACTACTTTAGATGCATCACCTTCAAGGAAGTTTGGTAGGAGGACCACCATAGTTAGGAGACCTAAAGATAAGCCCTTTTGATTTTGGTAACTATCTCTAACTCCCATTTAGTTTACATACTTTCATTATTAATTTTTAGCATATTTTTTAATCTTTCATGATTATTATGTTAAATGCCATGTTATTTAGACTTATGACATACATGTATAGTAATTGAGATACACCGATATTCATATGAATCCATATTTTGTGATCTCACTATAGTTTAACTATTGTGTATATCATAACTCTAAGACATGTGCATTTACTTAATGATCATATTGGTTTATATTTTCATTTGTGCTTCATGTTTGATTACATGTTTAAGATGTAGTTTTCATTAAAACTTGTGTAGATACTTGTATAACTAATGAGCCACATTTGATTTTTGTATGCTTGTACTTAATTGCTCATTTGTACCCATTAGATGTAATAGTATAGCCTAGTTTTGATGATTCTTCCTTTCAACTTGTATTCTCTATTTTTGGACATGTTTTTATGAAAATATATTTGCTTCATGTATATGTCAATTTTGTCAAAACTTTAAGATATACATGTATACCCTTGAGTCACTTGCTTTTTATGCTAAATTCTATTTTGGACTCATTTGTGTTTGGGATATGTATGTATACTTTTAGTTTTAACTAAACATACATATATACCTTGAAGCCTATTTAGTTTGATGATTTTCTATGTTTTTGAGAAGGAATTTCATAATTGAGCTTAAATGCCTTATTCCATGACTTTGTTGATTACATGACTTTGTACACTTACATTACTTGATATTTTCTCATGACTTTATTTTCATGAGTCTTATATGTGCTTTATAGACGTTGAATATCAATTGTTGAGTGATTTTTATGTTTTCATGGATATATTCTTAGTTTGTTCCTTACTTGAAGGACTTCGTACTAGTTTTCAAGATTATCATAAAACTAGTTGTGTATTTCTTCATTTTGTAAGAGTTTTTAAACATGTCAAAATTATTTTTAAATCCTATTTTTGAAACCCCTTCCTTTCAAGGTGGCTGGATGGGCGACCATGCCTTGTATGCTCAAATGAAAATCTTTTTAACATGTGCATGAAAAGGGAGGTAATTATGAGTTATACACTTAATTCTCATTATATTTTCAATTGATATTACAATTGATATTTTCATGTTTGTATACTCATATTTGTGCTTTCTATATATGTATGCCTCAAACTTCAAATAGTATCAATTTCAATTGGTATATTCATTTTCATAGATATATATATGATTTGATTGTGCTTACTATATCTTTACATCTTTAAGCACAAATTATGTTTAGCTAAGCTTGATTTAGTCCTTAATGACAATTATTTTTCAATTGGTATTCTATACAAGCTTATGCATTATTTTTATTGGTATTTCATAAAGGGGGAGAAAATTCATGTTTTATCTTTCAATCGATTTTATTCTCAATTGGTATTTTACTCTCATTCTTTTATGATGAAAAATACTTTATTTTGGTATATGCTAACATTTTCAATATTGGTATCAATAATATTAAATTGGTATTATTCTCAATTTGGTATCTTTGTTGTAAAATGAGTGTATTTCCAAAGAAATATGATTTCTATTTTCAATTGGTTTTTACTTTCAATTGGTATCAATATCTATAATATATATTTCAATTGGTATCAAAAACGTACAATGTGTCATTTTCTATTGGTTTCCAAAATTTACAAGACATTTAAATTGGTATCAATATATTTTAATTGGTACCTTTTAGTATCTTAAAATTTTGTTTACTTTCATTTGGTATCTCAAGAATGTTTTGTTCATTTTCAATTTGTATCATAAATTGGTATCATAATGTTTCTATTTATATCTTTATCATAAATTGATAAAAAATTTAATAGGTATCATAATGTTTTGATATGTATTGCTTATATGCAAGGGAAGCTTAACATCTTCTATATATATAGATTCATGTTGAGTGTATCTCATATTGAGTAGCTCCACCTCTCTTCTCTATGTCTTACACGTGTGTAGGGGGAGCTTCACATCTCCTTTTATACATTGTATATTATGCGTTATGTGATTAGGATTTAGTCATCTCTTTTTCATGTAATGTATGTATGCAGGGGGAGTTAACTTTACGTCTCTCCTCTTCATGAATGTATATCGCATATTCATCCTTCTTGTTTGATTTGACAAAAAAGGGGAGAAATTTTTTTGAGTTTATTTATGCCCATTTATTGATGATTTGACAAAAAGGGGGAGAGAAATTTGGAGATTTATATATGCATGTTCATCTCATTTTCTTGTTTTATACAAAAAGGGGGAGAAGAATTTTTATATATGCATGTTTATTTTCTTGTTTAATGCATATATGTGTTGTTTGATTTATGTATTCATTGAATATCTTTATTGTTTATTGTTATGCGTGAGGTAAGGGGAAGCTCCTATGAAGCTTAACTTTAATCGATGCATATATAACTCCATTAGTTTTGTCATCATCAAAAAGGGGGAGATTGTTGGCCCAGAGGCCCATCACTCTAGTTTTGATGATGATTAACTCATGTAGTTATAGTTTACTAATAATCTTGTGTTTAAATAGTTTCAGCGATTGACCAAGATATAGTAGGTGTTTAGCTTCAACAAAGGAGTTTTGGAGCTTTCACATGTAGATTCAAAAGCTCGCGCGTCAAGATCGCATCTAGTACTCGGTTGGAGTCTAGCTCGTTGGATCGCGTTTGGATCGAGTCGACTTGGAGACAATAAGACCTCGGTTTGTTTAATTTAGTTTGTGTTTTGAGCTTGTGTAAAGGTAGATAGTATTGATATGCTCAAGTTCACAAACACACACAAGTTTAAAGTTAGTTTTAGTTTTCAGTTTAACCGGTTTGGATTTCATATCAAAAACATAGATATATATCTTATATGTATATTGGATTCTATCCATATACAATATGCTTCAAATTTGTTTCAATATCATGTTTTTGTATTTACTGAGTTTTGGAGAAAATGGTTTTCCATTTCAAAAATTCAAGTTTGAAAAATACCGATTTTTGTTTAAAGGCAAATTTCTATATCACTAAAATAGTTCAAATTGTTTATAATATGTGTTGAATTTTAGTCACACATATTTGTATTTCAAAGATCTTATAAGAACTTATGTGATTTTATGGGATTTAATTGATATTAAAAAGACCAAGTTTTTAATCCCCAAATATGTGACGTGGCCTTCTGCCGTTGCAGAAGTCAGTCAACCGGTCCGGTCGACCGATGTGCACAAACGTGCACAGCTTGTTTGGCTAGTGGGTCGGTCGACCGGGCGGTCGACCGTCCAGAGAGCTCTGTGAAATCACCTAGAGGGGGTGAATAGGTGAATAGCTAATCTAATGATGAATAAATGTGGAATAAAAACTATTTAAGTAAACTAAAAACTATTAAGCTAAACACACAAGGTATAACTTAAGAGTGCAGCCGAATTCCGGTAAAGGGCTCTGGACTATCTCCTCAAGATTCCTATAGATAAGAGTTGAGGTGCAGTTATGGCTCTCTTGGTTGAATACAAGTGTAAGCAAATATTCCCAAACATATATCAATTTAAGCACAAGTATATATCAAGCATATAAAGAAGAAAGCAATATAAGCATGCAAGATATAAAACACAAGTGAGAGATAGAGAGAGCAATCGCAAACACGGGAGATTTGTTTCGAGGTTCGAGCACCCTTGCTTTACGTCCCCGCCTTCAACACTATGAAGGATTTTCACTAGAATCGATCCCACCGGATCACTAGGTGCCACAACACTTACAAGGAGTTCACACTAGAACTCTTGGACTCACTAGTCCTTCTCTTGTTCCCGCAAGAACTACACACGCAAGCACACTAGCTTGCCGAGGCCGCACCTCTACACCGAGCTCCCACAAGAACTTGAAACAACACGAACCCGCAAGTTCGCCTCCTCAAATACAAAGATGAACACTTTGGTGATCTAAACACTTTGATCACCTAAAACCACTCTCACAACAACTCTCCTATAGGATTGATTTAACAATGGAAAGCTCAAGTATGCGTGAGAAAAACAAGAATAGATTTGTGCTGAAAAACTCAAGAAATCTCTTTTACATAACACTCTTAAAAAACTCTCTTTTTGATATGAAAGTTTTAGCTCTAAAATAAGTGGAGATAAACACTTAGATAGGCAGGAAAAACTAGCCCAAAAACTCTCTTGAATCTTGTAGAAAACAGCCCAAAACAGCCCCATGTAGATGGCTCCAAAAACTAGCCATTGGGGACAACTCAGCAGATTTTTCTGTTGTCGGTCGACCGCCAATGGTCGGATTTTAGACCGTGGGGAAAAGCGGTCGACCGGTAAACTGGGCTATGACCAAGCGGTCGACGCCCAGTCGACCGGGGCCATTTACAGAGGGTAGAAGCTCTCTAGCGGTCGACCGGCCCTTGGCTGTGCACGTTTGTGCACATCAGTCGACCGGCCGGTCGACCGACTTCTGGCTTGGTCGACCGTGCGGTCGACCGGTAAAAGGCTTGGTCAGCAACAATAAAGAGATTGAAACTTGGTCTTTTTACCTTCAATAAAATCCCATAAATTCTCATAAATTCTACAAAAATAAGTTCATTGATATACATTGGAATACAATCATGTTTGATTAAAAATTAAAATATATTACAAACATTTTGAACTATTTTGTGATATGAAAATTTTGGTTTAAACAAAAATCTGTATTTCCAAAAATAATCTCCAAATCTAAAAACGATTTTTTTCAAAACTTCTCCAAATATAACAACAAGATATTTTAAACATTTTTGAAGCTTAGTGTATATGGATATGGTCCACTACACATATGAGATGAAATATCTATATTTTTGACATTAAGCTCTAACATAGTTTTGATAAAAACACATGTATATTTTGAAGCTTAAAAATTAAAATGATATTTTTCTAAAACAAGACTCTTTTATGAAAACACATATAAATCTTGTGTGTGAGTGTATATGAACTTGAGCAATCCACCAACTAACTATCCTTATATTTTATCTAAAAACAAATCTTAACACTTACAAACATGACACAAGTCTTCTCTTGAAAATCTTCTTCTCCTTCTTGACTTGGTCCAAACCTTGATCCAATGAGCTAGACTCCTCTCGAGTACTTGATGCGATCTTGATGCATGAGCTCTTGAATCGACATATGCTAGCTCTAAAACTTGACTTTAAATCCTTTATTGAAGATAAACACCAATTAAGATCTTGACCAAATATCTGAGACTAATTAAACACAAAATCATTAGTACTATAACTACATGAGTTAATCATCATCAAACTAGAGTGATGGGCCTTTGGGCCAACAATCTCCCCTTTTTGATGATGACAAAAACTCATGGAGTTATATATGCATGGATTAAAGTTAAGCTTCATAGGAGCTCCCCCTTAACTCATGCATGACAATAAACAATAAGATATTCAATAAAGTGCATAAAACTAAGCAAAAATGTACGCATAAATAAGGAGATAAACATGCACCAACTCACCAAATTTTCTCCCTTTTTGCATAAACAAAACATATATGCATAAACAAATAAATAGAAGATCTTTCTCCCCCTTTTTGTATAAAACAGGAAAATGAAATAAGCATGCATATATAAACTCATCAAATACTTCTCCCCCTTTTTGTCAATTCATCAACAAAGGGGCAAAAACAAATCAAATAACAAAGATATATGCGATATACATTCATGAAGAAGAGAGACGTGAAGTTAGCTCCCCCTGCATACATGCATTACATGATGAAGGGATGACAAAATCCTAACTCACATAAAGCATAATATACAATACATAAGCAGAGATGTTAAGCTCCCCTACACACGTATTCCACATAAAGAAGAGATGTCAAGCTCCTCAATATACGATACACTCAATATGAATCTATATATCGGAGAGATGTTAAGCTCTCCTTGCATATAGGTAATACATATCAACAAAGTTTGAACAAAATTTTGATAATGCTTAAAGCAAAACTTTGACATTTCTTAAAATAAAATTTTGGTAGCACTTGTAAACAAACAAAATTTTAAGATACCAATTGAAGATTTTGAAACATGATACCAATTGAAATCTTGATACCAATTGAAGATATTGATATCAATTAAAATTAAAACATATTGATACCAATTAAAGTATATATACGAATTGAAATCGAAACATTGTAAATTTTTGATATCAATTAAAAGGTAAAATGTGAAGTATATTTTGATATCTATTGAAATACCAATAGAAAATAATACATAAGCTCAGTAAGATACCAATTAATATTTAAAAATTAGTCAAGCTTAGAATAAATATAATTTGTGCTTTAAACAAGCAAGAGTATTCTAAATCAAGAACAATTAAAACATATATATGTATGAAAATAAAAAAAACAATTGAAATGGATATTATTTGAAATTTGAAGCATAACATATATATATAAAAAAAACATGTATGAGTATACAAAAGTGAAACATCATGAAGATCATGTGTATAACTCATAGCTATCCACCCTATTCATGCACATATTGAAAGGATTTTCATTAATGCACACAAGGTATGGACACCCAACCATCCACCCTTTAAGGGTAGAAGTTTTCAAAAATATGATTTGAAAATAGTTGTAAATTAAAAACACTACCAAATGAAGAAAAAATAACTAGTTAAAGTAATTTTTAGAAACCTAGTTAAATATCATTCAAATATGAAACCAAATCATGTATATCTTATGAAATATACCAAATACACAAAAATTGACACTCGAAATTTATAAAGCTCAAAAACGTGCTCATGAAGCAAAGTGATTAGAGTTCATTTTTGCATCATTTTTACACCACCTCACCATGCTTTATGATAATAAAAATGGGATTTTTATTGCTTTTCTCCTTATTTTTCAGGTCCAATATTTTATGGAGAAGAAGGCCCAATTCTTGTTTTTAAAGGAATTAAAGGAGTAATTTAGAAGCCCACAACAAGGAAGCCCAAATCTAGACTAATCCAAAGCATATTCTCCACCTTTTAGAAGCTCCAGCTGGGCACACGAGGCATAACAGAATGCTAGAGAAATAGTTGGTGCAACGGCCAAGATTCTGCCGCGGAAACGCGGCCCTGGCCGCGGATCAACAGCACTCCTTTGGCCGTTGATCAAGCGATTGATCCTACGGTTGTGGTGGGATGGCATCTTCTCTTGAAGGCTATAAATAGACCCTTAGGGCCTCTGTAATCAAGAGAGGAGAGAATAGCATTCTTGTTTAGGGAAATTGTTAGGATTTCTTTAAGTCTCTTAGTTCTTGTGTAATTTTCATTTTCTCCTTCTAGATCCAGAAAAGAGAGAGTGAGGGTGAGATATCTCTGTAATTGAAGAAGGTGACAACTTAATACAAGGGCTCAAGCTTCATTCCTCAAGTCTTTTCTTGTTCTATTACTTTTACCTTCAAGTTCTTACTTTCTTGCATTTACTTTCTACCATGTATTCTTGCTTGTTCTTCTTTTCTATGGCTAGCTAACTCACTAACATGACTAACTTCTAACACTACTAACTACTAACTCTTGGGTGATTACTAACTTATATGAATCATTGGATGTTTTATTTGTAGTCTTGCAATATGCAAGTCTTTCTCATCCCCAATGAAGATGAGTTATATTCAATTCTTAGTGAATGCTTTGTATCCCCTCCATATGATTCATGTGTGCCTCACTTAGAGCCTTGTCTCTTGAATAAGTGCCTTGATAGAATATGAGGATGGATTACTTTAGTATGCTAACAACTATTGTATAAGTTTCTTATTTCATGCTAGCTTGATTATAGATTTGATGGACTAATGAATCTTACATTTTTGTTTAGTATACCTAAGTGTGATTACATATGTTCCATTATTGAAAATCTATTTCGGGAGCCGATAATCCAAGGAGGCCACCTAGCCAAGTCTAGATGAGAACGCATCTTCAATATGGGACAACATATCGATTTGACAAAGCAAGATGTACTATTGCCGAGAATCAACATGAGGCATGAATCACCCAATGAGAGTAGTAAGTTAGAAGTGTAGAATGTTAGTTAGTCATGGCTTTCTCTCAATCCGTATTTCAAAACCCTTTTCTAAAAACGTTCTCTTTTTCCAACGCCACCAGTTTTCATTCCGTCTTTCATTCTGTTTTCCTTTTCTTTAAAAACCTCTACAAAGATTCTTCGCTCTCTTCTACCTTGTTTTGTATTTTCATTTTTAAACAAAGAAGAACTTTCATTTTTCTTTCCAAAAACTTCAACATAAAAACCGTGAAAGCTTCCATCGCTAGTCCTCCCTGCAGATATGACCGTTATAGCTTGTGCTATGAACGGTGATTCGAAGGAGTAAAGTAAATGTTCATACATATTCAAAGTTTGATAATCAGCACACGAACATGAACGGTTTACTCTAAACTCTGCTCAATTCAATTCCTCCTTTCGAATAAATTTTTGGCGCCTTTGCCAAGGACTAGAATGGTTTTAAAATCACATTTTTGTTAACATTTTCTTCTCTGTTTTGGTGTGCAGGTCAAAGTTTGCAGGAACTAATATTGCAGAACAACCATTAGCAATACAGGACCCTGCTCTTGAAAGCAGGGACCCAGATTCCAAAGTAAAGTCGCGCAAATGCAACTTTAGCCGCGCTTCTGCGGCAAATTGTGACATTTGTGTATCTTGTTGTGTTGGGCTGTGTTTATTGTAATAGCTAGTGGATCTGTACTATTACTTTCCTGCTTTGATTGCCTAAACACCGCAATAAACTAAAGAATTAAAATACGGTATTTGGATGCTTTTAAACGGTTTAGACATTTACATTAAGCACATGTCAATTCAATTCCAATATACTGTATTTTGTTCTGTTGTTGTGATCTGGATTGAGGTGTACATATGGCATTACATATGGCATAGGACAAACACGTGGGTGATTTATCACTTTTTGTTTATACTCTTGTCTATATTGCACACTTGCACGAATTGGACTTAAAGGCAAAACCCATACAAGATAAGGTGGGGATTTCATCACCCTTCCTTAACCTAAAAATCACCTTTCACTCACACAACCCAAGCCCTAATAAAAATTGATAGACGTTGGCCCCTAGGGACATCTCGGACTCATTAAGAGATTGACCGAGGGTGGAACTTGTTTTGAATCTTACTCTTATGAAATCGGTGTTTAAGGTTGGGGATTAAGAGGTTACGCCTCGAAGATAACGTGGTTTGGCGTAATTAAGGCCCGTTGCTTACGCACAGATACCTCTCACCGTATTTTGCCCCTACCTGGTCGATTAGCTTTTGGTCGGATTCAAGTAACAACCTCCCCGAGTAATCGACCAGTTAGGGTCGTCTAGGTCTAGGTCAACCTTAATATAGGCTTGGTTTTGATATTTTCTTTCTTTTTGTTTGTTGTTTGTTTTTTCTTTTTGTTTGTGATTGTTTGTGAAATGGAATTCAATAATAACAGTTCTTTTAATCCTAATATGAATTCTTATTTCACACTGACCCCATTTGTTTCGGATAATTCCAACCCGATTTTTCACAATATGAACCAACCAAATACACCGGGTTGGACTTATCCTAAATAATACAATCCATACCCTCAATCTTATGACTATAATTTCAAAATAATTTCAACTCATCACAGAGTCAATGGGGATTTACCTCCCCCGAGTCAAATTTTCCACCAACTTGTCCACAATTTTCACAATTTCCACAATCTCTATTCTTAATTTTACTTCCTATACTCCTTTTCTAGAACCACTGATTGTCATTCAATTTTGCATCATTTTTTACATCCATATCATGCATTATGAAAAAAAAATAAGCTTTTTACTCTTTTTCTCTCTAAATTTGTAGCTCCACCATTAATGGAGAGGAAGGCCCATAATCTATGGAATTATCAAGGATTAATGGGATTAATTAAAAGCCAAAAGAAAAGCCCAAAAGTCAAGCCCAGATCTGGAGTCGTCCTCGCATATTCCCAGCCTTCTAGAAGATCCAACGTGGCCAACAGACTCCAACAGAACGGCAACAGAATTCGTTGGCACAACGGCCAAGATTCTGCCGCGGAAACGTGGCTTTGGCCGCGGATCCGCGGCAGGAATCTAGCCGTTGAGCCAGCATTTGTTCCCACGGTCAAGATTTGAAGGGTTCTTCCTCTGAAGCCTATAAATAGACCCCTAGGGCCTCTGCGAGAAAGGAGGAGAGACTTGGAGAGAAGAGCTTGTATTTTTGAGAGAGTTGTAGGGATTTTCTCTAGTTTAGTGCTCTTGTAATCTCTTTCCTCCTTCTAGAATTCTGCAAAAGAGAGAAAGAGAGAGTGTGAGAGCTTGTAATCAAAGTGGTGACAACTTGAAGTAAGGATTTATCCATCAATCTTCTCATCTTTGCAAATTCTAGTGTTTTACTTTCTTGCTTTACTTTCATCAAGCTTTAATTTCATTGCATTTTTCTTCTATCATGAATTGTTGTTTTCTTTTCTTTGCAATGTCTAGATAACTCTCTAACATGACTAGCTAACTACTAACTTTGCTAACTTCTAACTCTTGGGTGATTGCTAACTTTTAATCTTGCAATTTTGAGTCTCTTTCATCCCCAATGAAGATGAGTTACTTTCATTCTTGGCAAATGCTTGTTGTAATTCCATATGATTCATGTGAGCCTCATTTAGAGCCTTGTCTTTAGAACAAGTGTCTTGATGGAACATGGAGATGGATCACCCAACTTTGCTATTGGTTTGTAGTACAATTTTCTTACTTCAATGCTAGCTTGAGTATGGCCTTGAATGACTAATGATCTTGTATCTTCCTCCTTAGCATTCCCTTGAGTGGCACTCCTTGATTTCACCATTGAAATTCTATCTCGGGGGCCGATGAATCAATGAGGCTACAAGACAAGATCGAGAAGATCATTCATCCTCCAAGTGGGAAAGTAATTTGACTAACAAGCAAGACAAACCCTTGCCGATGAATCAACATGAGGCATGCATCACCATAATGAGATTAGTAAGTTAGTAAATTAGAAAGGTTAGCTAGTCATGATTTCTTCTATCTAAAAGTCTTTCAAAGTTTTCCTTCTCAAGTTTTCTTTCAAAAGCTAGTTAAGTTTTCAAGTTCTCTTCACTTTCTTTTCCATTGTTTTTCTTTTCAAGCAAATCCACAACGAATTTTTCCTCTATTTTCTATGTCATTTTATTTCTTTTGAACATAGAAGAACTCTCATTTTCTTTCTTCACAATTCAACCGTTAACGCTTCCATCGTGAGCTCTCCCTGAGGAACGACCCGTAATAGCCTATGTTACTACGGTGATTCGGAAGGAGTAAATAAACATTGTGAATACATTTTGGAGTTGTTGAGCATAACATAAGAGTATTGAAGGTTGATTCTAAACCATCTCTCTCTGAATATAGTGCACTACTCTTACTCTCCTTCCTATCAAATTTTTGGCGCCGTTGCTGGGGAGAGCAACGGTTTTCAGTTGAGTTAAAGAACTAAACGAGTTTTCTTCTCTGTTGCAGGTTACAGGTTGAAGAAATAGGAAACAAAGCACTGCAGTAACATATAAGTGGCCTTGGGCCTCTGCTCTAGAAAGCAGAGACCAAGTGCCCTCTGATTTGCCGCATTTTCGCGGCCAAAGCCGCGGATCCGCGGCAAAGAGGAGTTGACTACTCACTGTTTTTATGCAGGGTTGCTTGCTTTGCAAAAATACAGCTGCTACAAATCTTATTTCTTGTATGCTTTCACAGGATCCTGCTAATAATCAACAGTAAAACATTTGGTGAAAGTTAAAAATTGATTAGACATTTGCATTTTTAGGCACGTGTCTTTTTAATTCATTTACTTTACTGTTGAAGAGTGCTGGAGCAAGGACGTGCGCATTGCATTTAGAATAGGACTCACTTCTTGGTTGATTTACATCGCTTTGAGTGAACTTTGTTTGCATATACTGTACACTTGCACAAAATTGATTTTAAGGGCACCACCCAATAAACAAGATAAGGTGGGGGATTTCATCACCCTTTCCTTGGCCCAAAAATCAGCATCCAAGCACTCACAATCCCAAGCTTTTTAATAAAATCTAATAGACGTTGGCCCTAAGGACATCTAGACTCAGTAGGAGATCAGCTGAAGTTGGAAATTGATTTTGATTCATACTCCAGTCAAATCAGTGTCTAAGGTTGGGGATTAAGATGTTACGCCTCGAAGATACGTGGTTTGGCGTAATTAAGGCCGTTTCTTACGTACGGATACCTCCCACCGTATTTTGCCCCTACCTGGCTGATTACCTGTGGTCTGACTCAAGCAATAACCTTCTTTGGTTCATCGAACAGTTAGGAGTCGTCTAGGTCCAGGTATCTTAGATAGCTTGTAATTGCTTTTCTTTTATTGTTTGTTATTTTCATTTTTCGCTTGTGTGATCGGTGAACGTTGTCTGTGATTGTGTATGCAAGAGTGGTACCGAGATCCAAATTCTACAAGACTTGTTAGGATTTCTACACTTGCACAAACACCACCACCTGACACAATCCCAATCATGGAAAATAATACTTTGCTTCAAGACAAGTTCTACCCGATCCGCACTTCACTTCCATCATGCATTCTTCTCCCTGTGACCAATGGAAATAATTTTGAGCTGAAGCCACAATTTATAAATACACTCCACGATTTCATGGCTTAGAGTCTGAGGATGCATATTTCTTCATTCGTGAGTTTGAAGAAGCATGTGTGATGATGAGAATTTCTCATTTAACTGAGGACGCTGTTAGACTAAGGTTCATACTCTTCGCGCTGAAAGACATAGCTAAGAAATGGCTTTACAATCTTCCCGCCAGTTCGATTTCTTCATGGGATGATTTTGTAAAAGTCTTTCTTAAAAAGTTTTACCCCATTCACAAGACAGCCCTCATGAGAAAGAACATTATGCAATTCAAGCAGGAATCAAATGAACCATTCTGGAAATATTTCGAACGCTTCAAAGACTTACTAGCCCTATGTCCTCATCACGGCATAGAAAAATGGCGACAGTGCCAAATTATCTATGACGGACTTGATTACCAAACAAAGACACTCCTTGAAACCATGTGCCAAGGAGAATTTTTAAAGAAAGATGAGAATCAGGGGTGGGATCTCTTTGAAGCCTTAGCCGAGAAAATAATTCAGTGGGAGTCATGCCCAGATAAACCCACTCCCACCACTTTCAGAACCGGTGTACATTCAATAGAATCCTCTATAGCTGCTGAGGCTAAAATAACACAATTGATGAAGAGGATAGAACTGCTTGAATCAAGGGAACATTCTGCTGTGAATCAGGTCAACCCACCACCTGTGGTCAAACCAGGTTGCACCTATTGCCATGATCTCAACCACTTATTTGAGAAGTGTCCTGTTTACTAGTCTCAAATGTATCAGGAGAACACGAATGCTGTTTATACCAGACCCAACCACAATCCATACTCCAGTATGTACAATCCGGGATGGCGAAACCATCCAAACTTTTCCTAGAATCAGTCTGGTCCTGAGCAACCTAGGCAATCATTTTCACATCAATACCCTACTCAGTCTCCCCCACCCAGTTTCAACAAGAATCCACCAAATTTTCATTCATATCAGAATCCACCACAATTCCAGTCATATCAGAGTTCACCACATTACCAAACAAACTTCCAGCCTCCATATCAACAACATCAACCCCAGAATCATTCAGATAAGAGAATATCAGAGTTGAAAAAAATGATAGAAACCCTATCAAAAACCCAGCATCAGGATATGACAAAATACAGGTCCAGATAGGGCAATTGGCTAATTCTTTAAATGAGAGACAAAAAGGTATGCTACTAAGCCAGCCAGTGCCCAATCCAAAAAATCACTTCCCTCTGCATGAAGTTGAAGACATGGGCCCTAGTCAATGCAACACTATTCATATTCTGAGATCTGGGAAGCGGGTAGATAATAAGGTTTCTAATCAACCATCCAAATCAGTGCCAAACTCAACACCTCCTGTTCCAGTGCAACCAACTCCAGACAATCCATCTTCCAGTTCTGAACCATCAACTTCCAAAGACAAAGGGAAAGAAAAGGTAGATGAGCAACCATACAAGCCTATAGTACCATTTCCAAATAGGCTAGCAAATCATAAGCTGAATGCTCATATGGAGAAAATCAGAGAAATGTTCAACCAGGTCCGAATCAATGTACCTCTTCTTGATGCAATACAACAAGTTCCATCATATGTAAAATTTTTAAAGGAAATGTGCACCAAGAAGAGGAAAACACAAGTCCCTAAGAAAGTCTTCCTAGCTTCAAACATCAGCGAGTGCTCACTGGGCCAATTCCTATTAAATACAAGGACCCAGGGAGCCCGACCATCTCTTGTATCATAGGACAGACTACCATCAATAGGGCATTACTTGATTTGGGAGCCAGTATCAATCTCCTTCCCTTTTCCGTGTATCAACAACTAGGGTTAGGCGACCTTCGTCCGACCAAAGTTACGATACAATTGGCAGATCGTTCTGTGAAGATTCCAAAAGGGAGATTAATGATGTCCTTGTCCGAGTCGGGGAGTTTATCTACCATGTTGATTTCATAGTTCTTGAGACACAACCTGTGTCTAACACCAATCATAGGGCTAAAACTCCTGTTATCCTGGGGCGACCATTCCTTGCTACTGCCAATGCCATCATCAACTGCAAGAATGGATCTATGAGGTTAACTTTTAGTGACATGATGAGACAAGTGAATGTCTTCAACATTGACAAACAACCTCGTAAGACAAGAGATCAAACATATGAGGTAAACTTTGTTGGAAACAATTTTGAGGAAGAGAGTAAAGAATTAAAAGATGAGTCGCTGTTTCTTAATGAATTATTTCAAAATGAGTGCGATCATCTTGATGTGAAAGATCCTAATATTAGAGTACTCTTTCAAAAGGGGAAAATTAATTTGGATATCTTCACTTTCAGTGAGCCAACCAAGAATGTATCCCATGAGGATAAAATTCAAGAAACTCCGATTGACATACCTTTTGAAGACCTCTTCGCAGAAGAACTCATGTGTCTGGATGAGCCAACTCGGGATCTGTTAATTGATTGCACATCTCTAGGGGAAAATGTTGACCTCAGCTTTGAGGAGCTGTATGGAGATGAGTTGGAATTTCTCAACATTAGGAATGAAGAAGTTCAAAATGAGAAAAGTGGTAATGAAAATTTTTTTAGTGATATGAGGAAGAAACAACTAAAAAGGTGAAACTGGGGATGCCAAGGGCTCCAATGTCAATTCAATTAGCATCCCAATTGTGCCCGATTAAACGGACCCATTGGAATGATGGGAAACGGGCTAGAGGGATACGATCGAAAGAAGTCCTCGATAGTGGAGATACTTCATTTTGTACATTTTTTCCTGTAAATAATTTTGGGACCTTTTTGTAAAATAAAACTAAAAAATAAAATAAAATAAAATATAATAATAACTCCAAAATTTTTGGACTTTGGTGCTAATTGGAACCAAGAGATCCACCTCTTCATACCCCCCTTTTCAAATAAACCTAGGTTTGTGTAAATATCCAATTTCACCTAGGGTCATATTGGGATTTCAACCTTTTCAACTCCCTATAAATTCTATCTACCCTGCCTCTCTCTCCTAAAACCCCAACGCATATCATCTGAAACCATCTCCTCAAGCGCCGCCCTCAGAAATTTTTTCCCTTCCCAGCCTCTGCCTGTCTGCCGCGTTTTCCGTGACCTGGGCCGCAGATCCGCGGCTTTATTGTCTCTGCTGGAGCGCCGTCAAGTTCTTTGGCCGTCGATTTTCTCTGCTGGTGGCTGATCTGGTGCCCGATCGTCCAAATTTCCTGATCCTGTGCCATCTACAACCCGATTTTGATTTCCTCCCACGAATTCCGGGGCGGTTTGATTTCCCATCTCCCGATTATTATTTTGATCTATATTGTTAAGCATGGCACCAAATTTGTTTGTTGAGAAGGATTTTGCTAAAATTTTTTGTGATCACAATGGGTACGGGCACATTTTTATTGATAGGATTCGTGCATGGGATTGGTACTCACTTATCTATGATAACTCTGATAATGATGCATTTTATTGCCCTGACTTAGTAACATCATTTTATAATTCAATTGATCATGCATCAGTTAATTTTGAGACATATTAATTCACAGTCCACATGCCCTTAGGTGACATCTTCATCACGATTCCTCTCCTTGAGGAAATTACTCATGTCCCTAGTTACCCCCAACATAGCGACCCCCTTCCACTCATTGATTACATGACCATTATGGGGGCTCGCTGTACTGAAACAAGACCGCGGGCTAAAGTCCAGTACCACGTTCCGCAATGTGCATTGCGTTGGACGATGGATCCAATGCAACATTCTAGGACTGGACCATACCACATCTTTTAACCGCCCTGTGTTGCAGACTATTCACGACCTAATGACAAGGCAACACACGGTCTGTCTCAACAAGACCATCTTCCATGCCATAATTACCAACTCCTCACGCACCCGGGGTGCTAAACACTCACATGCCATTCTGATTACGCGTCTGTGTAGGACTTTCCTACCGGACGTTGTATTTGACTCTTATGACCGGGTGTTTGTTACAAATGAGAGACCCACTAGTGCTCCAATAGTGCTTACATGCGGTCTGGACCCCTAGCGTCCAACCCGAGGATGTACCGGTAGAGTCCTCTTCTGAGGAGAGTTTAGAAGAGGAAGATGAACCTGCCTTCTGGCATCAGGACCCCCCTACGGACTCACGTACCTTCATGTCCACCATTTGGCGGGGCATAAAGAAGATTTTTAGGGGCCAAGTGCGACTGAGGAAGTGAGTGGAGGAGCAATCCTCTAGACTAGATCGTATTGAGGCCGGCCTTCAGCGTTCACAGTCGGCTGGACCCAGCCCACCGCTGGTCCAAACGACGACGGGGGTGATTTTTGTTCCTTTACCTATTTCATGCATATTTTATCTGCATACATTGAGGACAATGCATGAGATAGGCATGGGGGGGTAGATACTACTTAGGATTTTTTCTTTTCTTTTTAGGATTTTTATTTTCTTTTTTAGGATTTTTATTTTCTTTTAGATTTTTCATTTTCTTTAGATTTTACATTTTCTTTTTAGAAAAAAATATATATAAAAAATAAAAATAAAAAAGAGAGAAAATTTTGATCCATTTTTAAGAATCAAACTTGATTTTAGGGATTAAGGAAACTCTTAACTAAAGTTTCTTAATATAAGTCGAAAGAGGAGTTTTTTGTTGGATTTTTAGGTTAAGTGAAAAAGGATAAGAAAGATAGCTAGATTTTAATTCTTTCTTTAGCATATATACATTAAAACATGTTGAGGGATTAATCAAAGAATTAGTGATTCTATTTACACATATATATAATAATAATAAAATAAGTATAATAAATATACATAAAATAATTACTTAGCCACTAATTAAGCTGGTTAGCTGTGCCTAAGAAGCATGGGCCAGTCACGCCTAAAGGTGGTTAAGGTCCTTAGTATTCGTGGCCTAGTTTACTCGAGTCCTCGAACCTTAGGGATGTATCTTCATCTGGTGCCCTAAGACCGACTGGTTTGGGAGTCACGGTAAGAGGCTCGTTACATGGGTAAATTAGAAAGCCTAAGGAAGCTAAGAAAGTGTAAATAAATAAATATATATATATATATATTGTATATATTAGTAAGTAAATGATCTTTAGTCTAAGAAAAATCCTTCATATTTATAGATGTATATATACTAGGTTAGATGCAAAATCCGGTCTTCGCTCTATTCCTTAGAAACTTAACCTAAGTTGAAGACAAAACTCTAAATAGAAACTTATATAAAGAATGACAATTTTAGGGTAACCTGAAACCTATAGATCAAGTGAAGTTCTTGAAAAATATGGATCAAAAATTTCTCAATAACATTTTTCTCATTTCTTTGTGGATTTTGTGGGTGCAATCCACTAAAAACCCTCAGGAGACAACACTCCTCCTCTAGGGTAACCTAGAGGTTTAACGGCTTGTTGCACGTACTCAGTGCAATCGTGTCACCTACGAAAGTGGTGCAATAATTTAGCTAGAATTTTTTCTGTTTTTTCTCTTTTTTGCTCGGAGACGAGCAAAAGCTAGGTATGGGGGTGTGATTGTCATTCATTTTTGCATCATTTTTTACATCCATATCATGCATTATGTAAATAAAAATAAGCTTTTTACTCTTTTTCTCTGTAAATTTACAGGTCCACCATTAATGGAGAGGAAGGCCCTTAATCTATTGAATTATCAAGGATTAATGGGATTAATTAAAAGCCAAAAGAAAAGCCCAAAGTCAAGCCAGATCTGGAGTCGTCCACGCATATTCCCAGCCTTCTAGAAGATCAACGTGGCCAACAGACTCCAACAGAACGGCAACAGAATTCGTTGGCGCAACGGCCAAGATTCTGCCGCGGGAAACGCGGCTTTGGCCCGGATCCACGGCAGGAATCTGGCCGTTGAGCCACGTTTGATCCCATGGTCAAGATTTGAAGGGTTCTTCCTCTGAAGCTATAAATAGACCCTTAGGGCCTCTGCGAGAAAGGAAGAGAGACTTGGAGAGAAGAGCTTGTATTTTTGAGAGATTGTAGGGATTTTCTCTAGTTTAGTGCTCTTGTAATCTCCTTCTCCTTCTAGAATTCTGCAAAAGAGAGAAAGAGAGAGTGTGAGAGCTTGTAATCAAAGTGGTGACAACTTGAAGTAAGGATTTATCCATCAATCTTCTCATCTTTGCAAATTTTAGTGCTTTACTTTCTTGCTTTACTTTCATCAAGCTCTAATTTCATTGCATTTTTCTTCTATCATGAATTGTTGTTTTCTTTTCTTTGCAATGTCTAGATAACCTCTCTAACATGACTAGCTAACCACTAATTTGCTAACTTCTAACTCTGCGTGATTGCTAACTTTTAATCTTGCAATTTGAGTCTCTTTCATCTCCAATGAAGATGAGTTACTTTCATTCTTGGCAAATGCTTGTTGTAATTCCATATGATTCATGTGAGCCTCATTTAGAGCCTTGTCTTTAGAACAAGTGCCTTGATGGAACATGGAGATGGATCACCTAACTTTGCTATTGGTTTTTAGTACAATTTTCTTACTTCAATGCTAGCTTGAGTATGACCTTGAATGACTAATGAATCTTGTATCTTCCTCCTTAGTATTCCCTTGAGTGGCACTCCTGATTCCACCATTGAAATTCTATCTCGGGGCCGATGAATCAATGAGGCTACAAGACAAGACCGAGAGATCATTCATCCTCCAAGTGGGAAAGTAATTTGACCAACAAGAAAGACAAACCCTTGCCGATGAGTCAACATGAGGCATGCATCACCATAATGAGATTAGTAAGTTAGTAAATTAGAAAGGTTAGCTAGTCATGGTTTTCTTCTATCTAAAAGTCTTTCAAAGTTTTCCTTCTCAAGTTTTCTTTCCAAGCTAGTTAAGTTTTCAAGTTCTCTTCACTTTCTTTTCCATTGTTTTTCTTTTCACGCAAATCCACAACGAATTTTTCCTCTATTTTTCCATGTCATTTTATTTCTTTTGAACATAGAAGAACTCTAGTTTTCTTTCTTCACAATTCAACCGTTAAAGCTTCCATCGTGAGCTCTCCCTGAGGATCGACCGTAATAGCCTATGTTACTACGGTGATTCGGAAGGAGTAAATAAACATTGTGAATACATTTTGGAGTTGTTGAGCATAACATAAGAGTATTGAAGGTTGATTCTAAACCATCTCATCTCTCTTTGAATATAGTGCACTACTCTTACTCTCTTCCTATCAACCACCAATTAAAGAAAAATCTGAGTTAGAAAATAGTATAGAAGCTAATCTACAAGAGGCCGAGCGACAATTTCAGAAAATGATGGCCTCTCCAATTTCACAATATTTTCAAGAGTCTTACTTAGTTCCACCTCATCATAATGAACAACCATCTGCTCTGGAAACGAGTATGGAACTCTTGTGAGAGTCCAAACTTCAATCTCAAAACATGTTGGGACTCACAATCTTCACTATCTTTCCAAAATCAAGATTCTTATACTCCCTTTCTGGAACATCCACTTGAAGAAAAATTTAGTCTAGAAAAGAGTATAGAAATCTTGCAGGAGTCTACATTACAATTTCAAAAATCTTTTTCTCAGTCTATTGATAGGTTGAAAGCACAATTAAGTCAATTGGTTAACATTTATAGGAATGAGAACTCTTTTGTTATCAACCTTTGACCAATCTAAATATCTCTAACTCTATCAATTTGACCCATGCCTCTTGTTGTTTTGGAAACCAAAATTCTTACACTCCTTTTCTAAAATAACCACTTGAAGATACATAACATCTAGAAAAAAGTATAAAAATCTTGCAGGAGTCCGCACTACAATTTCAAAAATCTTTTGCTCAGTCTATCAATAGGTGGAAACACAATTGATTCAATTGGTTAGCATTTATAAGAATGAGGAACCTCTATCTTATCAACCTTTAACCAATTCAGCTATCCCTAACTCTATTAATTTGACCCAGGACTCTTGTTATTCTAGAAACTAAGATTCAACTTCAGCACACCCATCTGAACTTGACCATACTTCAAATGATGAAAATCCCATTGACATTTTGGCAAGTTATCATTTTCCTAAAATTGAACTTGAGTATGAATATGATCCTGAATTTTCACTTGGTAATTCAATTTCACTTCCTGATTCAATACTGACTGAAGTATTTTTACCTGAATTCAGGCCTTTTCTCGAGTCAGTATTGGATCTAGTGCCAGTTCATTGTGAATTGAATCACCAATTTTTTATGATCATCATATTGAGCTTGACCAATTTCATACTTTTGAAAGTCCCATTGATAAATTGGCAAGTTCTCATTTTTATGGAATTGAACACAATGAGGAATGTGACTTCGATTCTCAAATTTGTGATCCAGTTCAACTTTTTAAATCAATATTGACTCCTGTTTTGTTACCCCATTTGAGCAACATTTTAGAGTCAGTTTTGATTCTCATACCTGTCATTCTTGAACTTGAATCACCAATCTTAGAAAGTCATATTCCATTATGGGGAAATGAATGTGGACTTGCGTTTTTAACTTCTTGATTTGGACCCACTTCATGAACCATCTCGACTCCTGAACCTTTACTTGACTTAAGTCTTTTTCCTAAGTCGGTATTAGTTCCTATACTTTCTGAGTCCAAATCAATCATTCCATTCTGGGACAAGGGTCTTGATAAATTTGACTCTGAAATTATTTTGAAAATTTGGAAATCAGATAGGGTAAAATTTTTAATAAAAATCATTCGTATCTACATCATTCTAGTGGGTTATATTATAGAGGTATCTGGTGCGTTCCTCCGGACTCCACGCAAATTGGATTGGGCCGCATTTCGTGGATCAATCAGACCACCACTGGAACCACCACCTTGAGGTGATTTTTCCTTCCCTCTCTATTTGTTTCATGCATACATACATCACGATGCATTGAGGACAATGCATGAGATAAGTGTGGGGGAGGGTTTACTAGCGTAAAGTTTTTAGATTTTCTTTCTTTTACACTTCTTTTAGGATACTTTTAGAAATCTTCCCTTTTGCATAGGATTTTTCTTTCTTTTAAAACTTTTTGAAATAAGAGACAAAGTTTTGATCTATTTTTAAGAAAATTAAGATGACCTTAGAAATTAAGAAAGCATTAATTATGATATCTTAAATTGTACCATAGTCTAAGATCAATCCCTCATACATATAGATGTATATATGCTAGGCTTGATACAAAATCTAGTTTTCTCTCTATTTTTTTAAAACTTAACCTAAGTTAAAAATGAAACTTCAAATGGAGGCTTATAAAAAGAAGGAAAAGTTTAAGGTAACCTGAAACCAAAAGATCACCGAAATTCTTGAAAAAAATGGGATCATAAAATTTTTTTTTCTCTTTCCTTTCTTTTTTTAAAACATCACTAACATTTTCTTTCACTTTGGATTTTGTGGGTACAATCCGCTGAAAATTCTCAGAAGACAACATTCCTCCTCTAGGATAACCTAGAGGTTTAACAACTTGTTGCACGAGCTCAATGCAATCGTGTCACCTACGAAAGTGGTGTAATAATTTAGTTAGGATTTTTTCTCTTTGCTTATTTTGCTCGGGGACGAGAAAAGCTAGGTATGGAGATGTGATTGGAGTTCATTTTTGTATCATTTTTACACCACCTCACCATGCTTTATGATAATAAAAATGGGACTTTTTTTGCTTTTCTCTCTATTTTTCAAGTCCAATATTTTATAGAGAAGAAGGCCTAATTCTTGTGGTTTTTAAAGGAATTAAAGGAGTAATTTAGAAGCCCACAACAAGGAAGCCCAAATCTGGACTGATCCAAAGCATATTCCCCACCTTCCAGAAGCTTCAGCTGGGTACACGAGGCATAACAGAATGCCAGAGAAATCGTTGGTGCAACGGCTAAGATTCTACCGCAAAAATGCGGCCCTGGCCGCGGATCTGGGGCACTTCTTTGGTCGTTGATCAAGCGATTGATCCGACGGCTGTGGTGGGATGGCATCTTCTCCTGAAGGCTATAAATAGACCCCTAGGGCCTCTGTAATCAAGGGAGGAGAGAATAGCATTCTTGTTTAGGGAAATTGTTAGGATTTCTTTAAGTCTTTTTAGTTCTTGTGTAATTTTTATTTTCTCCTTCTAGATCCAGAAAAGAGAGAGTGAGGGGGAGAGTCTCTGTAATTGAAAAAGGTGACAACTCAATACAAAGGCTCAAGCTTCATTTCACAAGTCTTTTCTTATTCTATTGCTTTTACCTTCAAGTTCTTGCTTTCTTGCATTTACTTTCTACCATGTATTCTTGCTTGTTCTTCTTTTCAATGGCTAGCTAACTCACTAACATGACTAACTAACTTCTAACACTACTAACTACTAGCTTTTGTGTGATTGCTAACTCATATGAATCATTGGATATTTTTATTTCTAGTCTTACAATTATAAGTCTTTCTCATCCCCAATGAAGATGAGTTATGTTCAATTCTTAGTGAATGTTTTTATCCCTCCATATGATTCACGTGTGCCTCACTTAGAGCCTTTTCTCTTGAACAAGTGCCTTGATGGAACATGAGGATGGATTACTTTAGTATGTTAACAACTATTGTATAAGTTTCTTATTACATGCTAGCTTGATTATAGCATTGATGGACTAATGAATCTTACATTCTTGTTTAGCATACCTAAGTGTGATTACCTATGTTCCATTATTGAAAATTTATTTAGGGAGCCGATGATCCAAGGAGGCCACCTAGCCAAGCCTAGATGAGAACACATCCTCAATATGGGACAACATATCAATTTGACAAAGCAAGATGTACTATTGTCGATGAATCAACATGAGGCATGAATCACCCAACGAGAGTAGTAAGTTAGTAGTGTAGAATATTAGTTTAGTCATGGCTTTCTCAATCGTATTTCAAAACCCTTTTCTAAAAACGTTCTCTTTTTCCAATGCCACCAGTTTTCATTCCGTCTTTCATTCTGTTTTCCTTTTCTTTAAAAACCTCTACAAAGATTCTTCGCTCTCTTTCTACCTTGTTTTATTTTTTCATTTTTAAACAAAGAAGAACTTTCATTTTTCTTTTCAAAAACTTCAACATAAAAACCATGAACGCTTCCATCTCTAGTTCTCCCTACGGATACGAACTGTTATAGCTTGTGCTATGAACGGTGATTCAAAGGAGTAAAGTAAATCTTCATACATATTCAAAGTTTGATAATCAGCACAAGAACATGAACGGTTTACTCTAAACTCTGCTCAATTCAATTCCTCCTTTCGAACTCAAAGTCATGAGTAAATAAAAGTAATGTGAGTGTACAAAAGTTATGTGAATAGCATATTCATGAAATAATCAATAAAGCTCAAGTAAATATGAAATTCTTTTTATCAAACAATTATGAAAAACATAAAAATTTATTTTTCATTAAGATCAAACTTCAAGGTATATGTATGTTCTCTCAAAACTAACAATATACATACATATCCTAAACACAAAAGAGTCCATAATGTAGTTTGCATGAAGGCAAGAGATTCAAGGGTATACATGTATATTTATTAGTTTTAGATAAGAATAACATATACATGAAGCAAAACATGCACAAAAAAAGGAAAACAAGTATAAATGATAGAATCATCAAAACTAGGTTATACATGTACATGTAATGAGTACAAATGAGCAATAAAGTACAAAAATATAAGAATCAAGAGTACCTCACTACTTGTACAACTATATACACAAGTTTTAATGAAAATTCATCTAAACAAGTATTCACCACATGAAGCACAAAACCAAAACATGCCAAAAAGATATTCATATTAAAGCATGTAAACTAAAATAGGAGTTTAGAGATAGTTACCAAACCAAATGCACTATACTCTAAGCCTCCAAAAGATGGTGGTCCTCCCACCAAACTTCCTTGATAGCGATGCATCAATTGTAGTGTCCTTCAAGCTCATGCATCCTCCACCAAGGCACCATACCTCTCATGTAAGAGCCCACACCTACATCAAATACAAGAGGTGAGGACTTTGGTACCCATTTTCTTTTGGGTCCATGGGGGTTAGCATTAAATGGAACCCAAACATTTTTATTAGCAAAATCTATAGAATTTACCTTATCATAATAAAACTTTGCTAAATGGCCTTTGCGGCCGCAATGTGTACATTTATACACTCTAGCATGCACATGAGAATGAGTGTGATCTTGATATGCAAAGTGTGCATATGTATGTCGTGGGTGATGTGCATGTACATGTGGAGCTTGTTTCTTTTGAAACAAGGTTTCTAATCTATTATGATTAAATGCACAATTACTCAAAGTTGAGCTCAAATAATTTATTCTATTTTTCAAAAATTGAATCTCATTTTTATCATTGGTTGTATGAAGAGCATGGCAAGTATGAGAATCAACAACCTTTTTCTTTTTAGAAATTTTTTTCTTTTGAAACAAATTTTCTTTTCAAAGAGTTATTTTCTTCCAAAATAATTTCTTTTCTTTTTTCACCAAATTAATTTTATTTTTCAAAGAATTATTTCCTTCGCAAAGATCATTTAATTTAGAAAACAAGGAAATATTCTCCTTTTTCAAAGATTCATTTTCTTTAGAAATATTTTCCAATTTATTTTGAAAGGAATCTTTTTCTTTTGAAATGGACTCATATTTATTTTTCAATCTTTTATGATGCTTTTTAAGTAAATCATATTTTTCAAGAAGTTGTTGACAAAATGAAGCAAGATCATCATATGACATGTCAACATCCTCATCAAGCTCGGATTCGGAATTTACCTCAAGGGGTTATCCCCT
This sequence comes from Agave tequilana, assembly GCA_038442645.1. Classification (NCBI taxonomy): domain Eukaryota; kingdom Viridiplantae; phylum Streptophyta; class Magnoliopsida; order Asparagales; family Asparagaceae; genus Agave; species Agave tequilana. The sequence goes on from JAVJIF010018645.1 coordinate 49,420, forward strand.
TCGACCATGTAGCATAAGTTGGAAGCATTACTTCCACCATCCAAGTCACTCCTTGTATAGTATTGCTTTTGTTCGCCAAGGGAGACTAAAGTGTTCCATACTACAAAAAGCGAATCAAAGTTAGAAACCTTACATAAATAATAATCATTTAGGGTACTCTTTAAAGCATGGATGGCTTTTGCATTAGCCTCTAGATATTTGCCATTTAAACAATATGAATCTTTAGTTGTGGCAAAATAAATATGAATACCTAGGGCTTTGAGGTACATTGACATCTTAACTTTTCATGTCTGGATGTTAAGAATATCAAAGGTGGGAGATCACATGAAATCCATGTGTGTGTAAACAAATATTGTGATTAGCCAAAAAGTAGGATCTTTAACTCTAGGTTGTTAGACCCAAATCAAGAGCACCAAGCTCTGATACCATTGAAATCACCTTGAGGGGGGTGAATAGGTGACTAGCTAATCTAATGATGAATAAATGCGGAATAAAAACTATTTAAGCAAACTAAAAACTATTAAGCTAAACACACAAGGTATAACCTATGAGTGTAGCCGAATTTCCGGTGAAGGGCTCTGAACTATCTCCTCAAGATTCCTCTAGATAAGAGTTGAGGTGCCGCTATGGCTCTCTTAGTTGAATACAAGTGTGAACAAACAATCCAAGCATATATCAATTTAAGCACAAGTATATATCAAGCATATAAAGAAGAAAACAATATAAACATGCAAGATATAAAACACAAGTGAGAGATAGAGAGCAATCGCAAACACGGGAGATTTGTTTCGAGGTTCGAGCACCCATGCTCTACGTCCCCAGCTTCAACACTATGAAGGATTTCTACTAGAATCGATCCCACCGGATCACTCAGTGTCGCAACACCTACAAGGAGTTCACACTAGAACTCTTAGACTCACTAGTCCCTCTCTTGTTCTTGTTGGCCCAAAGGTTACACTCTCCATGGTATGCGTTTTGATGATGACAAACTATATAAAAGCTATTTGGTACTAATAGAGATTCTAGAATGAATTTCAGGTTTTTACAAGTCTTGATGGCTCAAGTATTCTAAAGCATGTTGCAAGGTTGATGGCGTAAGAGGACCACTCATAGGAGAGGAGACTCTAGCTAAGCAACGCGGTTCAGAGACGCCTTCCTATAGTACTTTATGTTGTTAGTTTGTTAAAGAATAGTATATAGTATTGAAGCTCAAAATGCCCTACACACACAAAATTGCATGTGTTTTCAAAAGATTATTTTTGACTTTTGTTTAAAATACTTTGTAGTACTATATCAGTATGCATATACTTAGCCTATTTTATTTTACAGCGCCTTTATAAAAATCCTTTTTAAATATAAACATATCTTCAAATTATTTCTAACTAAGTTTTCTGTTTTGACCTGTTGCGGTCGATTGGGCGGTCGACCGGCTCTATTACAGGTCAGAACGGTCGACCGCGTGGTCTGCCGCAGTTCTAACCCATGGGGGTGTGCATGTGTGCACGTTCCCCGGTCGACCGGTACGGTCGACAGGACCCCATGACAATCGACCGAGCGGTCGACCGACTAACTGACCCAAACTCTCTGTTTGTGACGGTCGATCGGGAGGTCGACCGGAGTCAACCAACGGTTAGAAAATTTTGAAAATCGCTCGACAGGCCGGTCGACCGTGAGTGGTCTTTCTGCCAAACGGCTATTTTTTTAAACATGTTTTAAAAAGTGGTTTTAATCTTAAAACATAGTTTTATGCTGATTTTTGGTCATATTCTTCTTGATTAGTCAAAATAATCATTTACCTTTTAATCCCTACCTAAATCCTATAAATAGGGGTGGTTGGAGTTGAGGAGAATTACAACAACGTTGTAGAGAAATCAAAGTTTGAGTATTCTTGAAAGAAGTTTTTACTCTCAGTTTTTGTGCTCTAATCTCTGATTTTTCTCTGAAGTTTTTGAATCAAAACTCTCTTCTACTTTTTTTTATTTTCACTTACAAATCTTGAGCTTCAATCTTACATTTTATTCTCTAGGATTTTGCAAAGAAAAGTTTTTAAAAGAGAGTTTGTGGTCTTTTGATCACCAAGTGATTATTGTACTTGTGGATGTACTACCTCTGGACTAGAGGAGTGTGATTGAGGAGTTGGGTACTCCTTAGTGATTGTAATCCTTTGTGAAAATTCTAGTGGATCGAAAATACTTCTGGGTGAAGGTGGGGACGTAGAGTTGGGTGCTCGAACCTCGAAACAAATCTCTGTATTTGCGATTGGTTTACTTGTGCTTCTTAATCTCTATTCATTCATTCTTATATTGTCGATCCATACTCTCACATCAAGATTGCATTGCGCACCTCAAACTGTTATTTAGAGGAATCACGAGGAAGAAGTTCAGAGCCCTTCACGGGGTATCTGGCTTCTAATCTTATTTTGGGTGATCGTTGCATCATCTCATTTTTAATTTGTGCATTGATTAGCATTTTCACCTATTCATCCCCCCTCTAGTGATTTCAATTGGTATCAGAGCTAGGATTCTAGTTTTTGGCTTTACATCCTTAGAGAGATCCTATATATTGCTAAGCACTATTTTCATATTTTCATTCATACGCTAGTAAACATGGCCGATAACATTAAGACCCCTCCCAAATTTGATGGACTCAACTATCCCATATGGAAAATTAGGATGACCATATTTTTGCAATCTCTAGATAGTCGAGTCGCTAAGTGTTTGACTAAACCCTATAGTGAACCCGTAGGTGAGGAGGATGTTGGCCCAAGAGGTTACACTCTCCAATTGTTTTATGTTTTGATGATGACAAACCAAATATGAGCTATTTGGTACTAACAAGTTTGTTAAGATAAGTTTCAGGTTTGTACCATGTTTAGAGACCATTCGCTTAGCTATTGCAAGAACTTCTAAGTTCCACAAAGCAAGGAAGGCAAATTGCACATCAAGGAAGGATCATAGAAGAGAAGGCACTAGCAAGGCATTGGATGGCTCAAAGACTTGAAGATAGCACAAGAAGTCTTCATGTAATTTGTTTTTCAGTTTATAGTTTGTTAAAGAATAGTGGATAGGTTTGAAGCTCTATCACACACGTTTTGCGCACATGCTCATTCCAAAATAATTTCTTATAAATTATACAAAAATATTTTGCACACAAGATTTTGCCTACAGATATATATTTGTGTTTTATACTAATCCCTGTTCAAAAGTATTTTTGATAAAATCAAAATCCTCTTTTATTTCTTTTTAAATTTGGCTTTTTGACCTGATCCGGTCGACCGGGTCGGTCGACCGAGCCTATGTCAGTCTGGTCCGGTCGACCGGGACCAGTCGACCGAAGTCCTGGCAGATGCACGTATCCGTGTGCACGTCTGTCGGACTATTTATTTTTTGTCACAGTTTGTATCAGTCGACCGGGTCGGTCGACCGATAGCCTGTAACGGTCAAATTTTTATACTACCGGTCGACCGGCCCGGTCGACCGATCCGACCGTTTGAACAGTAACGGGCAGATTTTTAAGTGCTGTTTATTTGTCTTTTGTATTTAAAAATCCGTTTAAGGATATATTTTGATCTAATTACCTCCTAAACATCTGTAATTATGTTTTATCCCTAAACCCTAGCCCTCTCCTATAAATAGGGGTGTTTGGGGAGAGATTGGTTACAACAACAATCTTTGCAAAAATTCAAAAGTTTAAGGCTTTCAAAGTTCTTGGTTTTTGAGCTAAATTCTCTCAAATTTCTGAAGGGTTTTCAAAAGTTTTTCTCTGATTTCAATTTCTTTTCCTTACACACAAAAGAGCTTCATTCCTACTCAATATTCTCTAAGGACCTTTGTAAGGGAAGAGATATTTGAAAGAGAGAGTTTGTGGTCTTTTGACTACCAAGGAAATTTCTTGTACTGAGATTATGGAGTTGGGTACTCCATTGTAATTGAGATCTTTGTGATAGTGGAAGTAGCTAGAATCCTTCTGGGGAAGGCGGGGAGTAGAGCTGGGTGCTCGAACCTCGATAACATATCTTTGTGTTTGCGATTGGTTTACATTCTTGCAATTCTTACTCTATTTTGCTTGCTCTTATTATTTACTCATCATATTCATTGTCATACTTACTTGCTAGCATTCATCTTGTGATTGTTGTACCTTTAAATTTTTATTTGCCCTTGATTAGCATTGTCACCTATTCACCCCCCCTCTAGGTGACTTTTCAATTGGTATCAGAGCTTGGACTCTAGGTTTGGCTTAACATCCATAGAGAGATCCTTAAAATATTGCTAATCAACATTTCCATTCATACATTCATACACTAGTAAACATGGCCGACAACATTAAAACCCCACCTAAATTTGATGGACTCAACTTCCCTATTTGGAAGGTTAGGATGACTATCTTTTTGCAATCACTAGGTAGTTTAGTGGCTAAGTCTTTGACCAAACCCTATGTAGCACCCAATGAAGATGAGAGCACTTGGACCGACTTCAACTTTAGAGAATATGAGGCTAACTCAAAAGCCCAAAACTCCCTTTTAACCGCCTTGAATGAGGATGACCTTACACGGGTAATTCATTGCCAATCCGCCTATGAGATTTGGCAACACTTATTGGTCACACATGAAGGGACTTCACAAGTCAAGAGAGCTAAGATAGATCTCTTGAGGTCTCAATATGAATCATTCAAAATGCTTGATGAAGAATCCATTGATTGTATGATTACTCGTTTCACTAAAATTACAAATGGTCTTTCTTCATTAGGTGACGTCATCTCCAATGATCAAAAGGTGCGCAAAGTGATACGGGCTCTTCCACCATCTTGGGAGATCAAGGCCACCACCTTAAAGAAATTAAATGACAAGGACGAGATGGACATCATTAGTCTCATTGGGAACCTAAAGACCCATGAGATGGAGAAGAAAGCAAGAGATGAGGCAACTACTTCAAAGAAGAAATCCATTGCCTTTAAGACTTCATCCACCAATGATGACGATGATGAAGACGAAGAAGAAGATGAGGAGCTAACCCTACTTGTGCGGAATGTCAAGAGGTTGTACCGAAAGAACAAGTTCAACTTCCGGAGAAGATTCGAAGTAAAGAGGAGCGAAAGATCATATGCTACAATTGCCGCAAACCCGGACATATCATGGCGGATTGTCCGGAGTTCAAGAAGAAAATGACTTCCTCCTTCAAGCCAAAGAAGCCGGAGGAAAAGAAAGCCTACAAAGCAACATGGGATTCGGAAAGCGAGTCCGAAGAGGAGGTGGATCAAGCTAACATGTGTTTCATGGCAAACACACCTAAGGTAACCCCTCAATCCCATGATGATGAAGATGATGAACTAAGTAAGGAAGTTCTAGTACATGCATTTGTAGAACTTTCTGAAACTTATGATAATAAGAAACTTGAATGCTTAAAATTACAAAAAGAAGTTGCTTTTCTTAAGAATCAACTTGCCATTGTTTCGAAAGAAAAAGATGATCTTTCTTCAAATCTTGTTTCTATTCAAAATGAATTTGATGCTTATAAGATTTCTTGTAAGGGGAAAACCCCTATTGTTGATAATAAAGAAATTTATTCTTTTAAATCCAAAATGAATGAGTTTGAAAAAGTTTTAAAAGATTGTGCCTTTAATACTAAGAAACTTGAAGAAAAGTTTTCCAAAAAGCACACTTCTCATGTTAAAGATTCTCATGCTAAAATTCCACATGCTCACACTTCAAATAATACTTCTCATGCTAAATCTTTTCATGCTCACAATGCCCATGCTCACAAATCACACACTCACTATGCTTTTAGATATGGTAGAGTGTATAGATGCACATATTGTGGCAAAAATGGACATTTAGCTAAATTTTGTTATGATAAATTGCATAGTTCAAATAATCTTGTTTGGGTTAATGGCTCTAACCCTCATGGACCCAAGAAAATGTGGGTACCAAAATCAAGTCCTAAAATGTTTGATGTAGGTACACACCAAGGCTCCAAGACGTAGGGAGCGGTGGTACCTTGATAGTGGTTGTTCAAGACACATGACATGGGACATCAACAACTTCACAACCCTATCAAGGTACATGGAAGGTGGCTCCGTCACCTTCGGGGATGATTCCAAAGGCACCATCATCGGTATCGGTAATATTCAAATTGGTTCATCTCCTATTATAGAGAATGTTGTTTTAGTAGATGGTTTAAAACATAATTTGCTTAGCATTAGCCAACTTTGTGATCGTGGACTTAAAGTTGTTTTTGATGATTCCTCATGCAAGATTTTTGATGTTAAATCCGATGTTTGTATTCTTACCGGTTTTCGTGATAATAAGTTTTATATTATTAACATGCTTAATTTAGATTGTTCTACTAAATGCTTAAATGCTTTTGATGAAAATTCTTGGCTTTGGCATAGAAGATTAGGACATGCATCTTTTGACCATATCTCTAGGATTAATTCAAAGGAATTGGTGAAGGGTATACCTTGCTTGGATTTTGAGAAAGACCGCATTTGTAGTGCATGCCAACTTGGGAAACAAACCAAGTCTTCCTTTAAACCAATCAAGGATATCATGTCAACTAGGCCTTTAGAATTAATTCATATGGATCTTTTTGGACCAACTAAAACTAAAAGTTTAAATGGAAGTAGATTTGCATTTGTTTTGGTTGATGATTTCTCCCGTTTTACTTGGGTTTTCTTTTTGCAAAATAAAGATCAAACTTTTTCTCATTTTAAGATTTTTCGAAATAGAGTTGAAAAAGAAAAGGGTTTTCCGATTTTGAGAATAAGAAGTGATAGAGGTGGTGAGTTTATTAACCAACTCTTCTTGACTTATTGTGATGAAAAGGGAATTAAGCATGAAACGTCTTGTCCTAGAACTCCACAACAAAATGGAGTTGTAGAAAGGAAAAATAGAACACTTCAAGAGATGGCTAGGACAATGATAAGTGAATATGACCTCCCTCAATATTTATGGGCCGAGGCCGTAAACACCGCATGCTATATATCGAATCGTATTTATTTGTGCAAAAATTCTTCAAAAACATCATTTGAAATGTATCATTCTAGAAAACCAAATGTTGCATATTTTAAAGTTTTTGGATGCAAGTGTTTTGTTTTAAATACTAAGGATAATTTGGGTAAATTTGATGCTAAGGCTTATGAGGCTATCTTTGTTGGATATTCCTCTACTAGCAAAGCATATAGAGTTTTCAATAGATCTACACTAACCATTGAAGAATCCATGCATGTTAAATTTGAAGAATCTAATGTGGTTGTTGAGAATGTTGTAGAGATTGAACCACTAGGTGAAGACATGGAGAGACTATCCTTGAAGGACTCACCCGCTCAAGAAGAAAAGCTAGATCCTATTGGTGAAGTTCAAGAGGATAAGGAGGAAAGCACTCAACCGCTTCCTAAAGCTTGGAGATACGCTACAAATCATCCTAAGGAGCTCATCTTGGGTGATGCATCTAAAGGAGTCACAACGCGCTCCAAACTCCATGACATATGTGGTAACTTTGCTTTTATTTCTCATTTTGAACCCAAAGGCATTCTCGAAGCCGAGACGGACCCATATTGGTTGCTTGCCATGCAAGAGGAACTCAATCAATTTGAGCGCAACCAAGTTTGGCACCTTGTTCCTAAGCCTCACGATAGACCAATAATTGGTACTAAGTGGATCTTTAGAAACAAGATGGATGAGTCCGAAAATGTCATTAGGAATAAAGCTAGGTTAGTGGCCCAAGGTTACACTCAAGTTGAGGGAATTGACTTTGAGGAGACCTTTGCACCCGTAGCACGGCTTGAAGCCATACGGATGACACTAGCTTTTGCATGTTTTAAAAATTTTAAACTTTTTCAAATGGATGTAAAAAGTGCATTTTTAAATAGTTTTATTAATGAAGAAGTTTATGTTGCTCAACCTCCCGGTTTTATTGATCATGTTCATCCCGATTTTGTTTTTAAACTTGATAAAGCTTTGTATGGATTGAAACAAGCTCCAAGAGCTTGGTATGAAAGGCTTTCTAGTTTTCTCATTTCAAATGATTTTATTAAAGGCAAAGTAGACACAACTCTCTTTACTAAGCATGTTGAGAATGATATTTTAATTGTGCAAATTTATGTTGATGATATAATTTTTGGATCTACTAATGAGCTTTTATGCAAGGATTTTGAGAAGGTAATGCAACTAGAATTTGAAATGTCTTCCATGGGTGAGCTCAATTTCTTCCTTGGACTCCAAATCAAGCAATTGCAAGACGGAACCTTCATTAACCAAGCCAAGTATGCAAAGGAGCTAGTAAAGAAGTTTGGGCTTGAAGGATCAAAGGCTTGCAACACTCCAATGGCAACTACTACCAAGCTTGATAAGGACGAACAAGGTAAAAATGTTGATATTAAATTATATAGAAGCATGATAGAAAGTCTTTTATATTTGACGGCAAGTAGGCCGGATATCATGTTTAGTGTGTGTCTTTGTGCTAGATTTCAATCGTGTCCTAAAGAGTCTCATCTTATTGCGGTAAAACGCATTATTCGTTATATTAAGGGCACTATTGGAATGGGTCTTTGGTATCCGAAAACTATAGATTTTTCTATGACTAGTTATTCGGATGCCGACTATGCGGGTTGTAGAGTAGATAGAAAGAGTACTAGTGGGACATGTCAATTTCTTGGTAATTGTCTTGTTTCATGGTCCTCTAGGAAACAAAATTCCGTAGCTCTCTCAACCACCGCCGAGGCGGAGTATGTTGCCGCGGGGGCTTGTTGTGCACAAGTCCTTTGGATGAAACATACTCTCCTTGATTTTGATTTGCACTTTGATCATATAAAAATATTTTGTGATAATACTAGTACTATACACATGACCAAAAATGCAAATCAACATAGTAAGACCAAGCACATTGAGATTAGATATCACTTTCTTAGAGATCATTTTGAGAAAGGTGATATAGATATTGATTATGTTTCCACGGATTTACAACTAGCCGATATTTTCACTAAACCTCTTGATTTTGCTAGATTTTCGTTTATTTGTGGAGAACTTAATGTTTGTATTATTGAATAAACATGTTTTTCATAACCCTTTTTGATGTATGACAAAAAGGGGGAGAATAAGTTTACATGGACAAAAATAAGTTCATTTGGTCTTGGTTCCATATGAATTTATATGTTTTGTTGTTTTGTTTTGTTTTTATGAGTTTTTGTGTTTTAAATAAATTCTTGTGTTTTAATTGTTTTTTGGTATTTTTGGTATCAAGAGCAATTTTTGTGTTTTATATATTTGTTTTAATTGGTTTCAATAATTGGTGCATCATTTCAATTATTGGCATCTAGAGCATACTCTTGTGTTTTAAGTATAGCATAATTTGAGGGGGAGTTTTCTCCTACCCTATATTTTTTGTTAATGGCCTATTTGTTTTGTCATCATCAAAAAGGGGGAGATTGTTGGCCCAAGAGGTTACACTCTCCAATTGTTTTATGTTTTGATGATGACAAACCAAATATGAGCTATTTGGTACTAACAAGTTTGTTAAGATAAGTTTCAGGTTTGTACCATGTTTAGAGACCATTCGCTTAGCTATTGCAAGAACTTCTAAGTTCCACAAAGCAAGGAAGGCAAATTGCACATCAAGGAAGGATCATAGAAGAGAAGGCACTAGCAAGGCATTGGATGGCTCAAAGACTTGAAGATAGCACAAGAAGTCTTCATGTAATTTGTTTTTCAGTTTATAGTTTGTTAAAGAATAGTGGATAGGTTTGAAGCTCTATCACACACGTTTTTGCGCACATGCTCATTCCAAAATAATTTCTTATAAATTATACAAAAATATTTTGCACACAAGATTTTGCCTACAGATATATATTTGTGTTTTATACTAATCCCTGTTCAAAAGTATTTTGATAAAATCAAAATCCTCTTTTATTTCTTTTTAAATTTGGCTTTTTGACCTGATCCGGTCGACCGGGTCGGTCGACCGAGCCTATGTCAGTCTGGTCCGGTCGACCGGACCAGTCGACCGAAGTCCTGGCAGATGCACGTATCCGTGTGCACGTCTGTCGGTCGACCGGGGCGGTCGACCGGACTATTTATTTTTTGTCACAGTTTGTATCAGTCGACCGGGTCGGTCGACCGATAGCCTGTAACGGTCAAATTTTTATACTACCGGTCGACCGGCCCGGTCGACCGATCGACCGTTTGAACAGTAACGGGCAGATTTTTAAGTGCTGTTTATTTTTGTCTTTTGTATTTAAAAATCCGTTTAAGGATATATTTTGATCTAATTACCTCCTAAACATCTGTAATTATGTTTTATCCCTAAACTCTAGCCCTCTCCTATAAATAGGGGTGTTTGGGGAGAGATTGGTTACAACAACAATCTTTGCAAAAATTCAAAAGTTTAAGGCTTTCAAAGTTCTTGGTTTTTGAGCTAAATTCTCTCAAATTTCTGAAGGGTTTTCAAAAGTTTTTTCTCTGATTTCAATTTCTTTTCCTTACACACAAAAGAGCTTCATTCCTACTCAATATTCTCTAAGGACCTTTGTAAGGGAAGAGATATTTGAAAGAGAGAGTTTGTGGTCTTTTGACTACCAAGGAAATTTCTTGTACTGAGATTGTGGAGTTGGGTACTCCATTGTAATTGAGATCTTTGTGATAGTGGAAGTAGCTAGAATCCTTCTGGGGAAGGCGGGGAGTAGAGCTGGGTGCTCGAACCTCGATAACATATCTTTGTGTTTGCGATTGGTTTACATTCTTGCAATTCTTACTCTATTTTGCTTGCTCTTATTATTTACTCATCATATTCATTGTCATACTTACTTGCTAGCATTCATCTTGTGATTGTTGTAGCTTTAAATTTTTATTTGCCCTTGATTAGCATTGTCACCTATTCACCCCCCCTCTAGGTGACTTTTCAGAGGACACTTGGTCCGATCTTACCTCCAAGGAAATTGATGCAAATTCAAAGGCTCAAAATGTCTTACTTTTAGCATTAAATGAGGATGACTTAACAGGGTTATCCATTGCAAGTCCGCCTATGAGATTTGGCAACACTTATTGGTCACTCATGAGGGAACATCACAAGTCAAGAGAGTTAAAATTGATCTCTTGCGTTCCGAATATCAATGTTTTAAAATGCAAAAAAAAAATGAATCTATTGATGATACGATTACTAAAATTACTAAAATCACAAATGCTCTTACTTCTCTAGGTGATGAAATCAACAACGACCAAAAAGGTGCGAAGGTGATTCGTGCTCTTCCTTCATTATGGGAAATCAAAGCTACCACCTTGAAGGAATTAAACGACAAAGACGAGATGGAGCTCATAAGTCTTATTGGTAACCTTAAAACTCATGAGATGGAGAAAAAGGCTAGAGAAGAAGCGGCACCTCAAAAGAAAAAGTCTATTGCTTTCAAGTCTACCTCCACCATCTACAATGATGAAGAAGATGAAGAAGATGATGAAGAGCTATCTCTTCTTGTGCGAAATGTAAAAAGAATGTACCACAAGAAAAAGCTCAACCATAGAAGGAGATGGGAAGGGAAGGAGGACAAGAAGATCACATGCTACAACTGTCGGAAGTCTGGACACATCATAGCCGATTGTCCAGATTTCAAGAACAAGATATCTTCCTCCATGAAGCAAAAGAAGCTACTTGTAAAGAAGTCGTTCAAAGCCACTTGGGATTCAGAAAGTGAATCTGAAAATGAAGTTGATACGGCTAATATGTGTTTCATGGCAAACACACCTATGGTAACTCCCGAACCATCTTAAAATGATGAAGAGATAAGCAAAGAATTGTTATTATAACCTTTCATTGAACTTTCAGAAAGTTTTGACTCTAAGAAGAAAGATTTTTTAAGATTGAAAAAGGAAAATGAAACGCTCAAAAATCAAATTGCTATTTCTTCAAAAGAAAAGGATGAATTATCTTTCACTATTATTTCAACACAAAGAGATTTTGATGCCTATAGAGTTGCATGCAAAGCTAAATATCCTAAAATTGATTAAAATGAGATTTCTATATTAAAAACTAGAATAAATGCTTTAGGAAATGTTTTAAAAGAATGTGCATTTAACAATACTAAATTAGAAGAAATATTTTCAAAGAAATACATGCACACTTCACATGTTAAACATGATAATTCATCTCATGCTAAAACTTCACATGGTCATCATGCCAACACATCACATGTCAACATGCTAAAACACCCCATGCTCACAAATCACATATTCAAAAACGACATGCTCATTATGCTTTTAAATATGAAAGAATTTATAAATGTACTTATTGTGGCCGGAATGGTCATTTAGCCAAATTTTGTTATGATCATATAAATAGTATGGATAATCATGTTTAGATTCGAAACACTAACGTATTAGGACCCAAGAAAATATGCGTATCAAAATCAACCTTTAAATTATTTGATATAGGTACACACAAAGTCTCCAAGACGTAAGGAGCGGTGGTACCTTGATAGTAGTTGCTCAAGACATCTGACATGGGCATCAATAATTTTGCAACCCTATCGAGGTATGTTGAAGGTAGCACTCTCACCTTCGGAGATGACTCCAAGGGCACCATCATCGGTATAGGTAACATCAAGATTGGTGCATCTCCTTTAATTGAAAATGTAGTTCTTGTTGATGGGCTTAAACATAATTTACTTAGTATTAGTCAACTATGTGATCGTGGTCTCAAAGTTATTTTTGATGAATCTTCTTGTAAAATTTTGGATTGTAAAACTAATGAATGTATTCTCACTGGATTTCGTGAAAATAATGTCTACATTATTGATATACTAAATTTGGATTGCACTACAAAATGTTTAAATGCTTTTGATGAGAATTCATGGTTATGGCATAGAAGATTATGTCATACTTCTTTTGATCATCTTTCAAGAATCAATTCTAAGGAATCGGTGAAAGGGTATTCCTTATTTGAAGTTCGAAAAGGACCGCATTTGTGGTGCGTGCGAACTTGGAAAACAAACCAAGTCCTCTTTCAAATCAATTAAGGATATCATGACATCTAGGCCATTAGAATTGATCCACATGGATCTTTTGGACCAACTAAAACTAAAAGTTTAAATGAAAATAGATATGTTTTTGTTTTAGTCGATGATGTCTCTCGTTTCACATGGATTTTTTTTTTGGAGCATAAAGATCAAACTTTTTCGCATTTTAAGATTTTTCAAAAATGAGTTGAAAAAGAAAAAGGATTTTCGATTTTACGCATAAGAAATGATAGAGGTGGTGAGTTTGTCAACCAACTCTTTATGACTTATTGCGATGAAAATGGAATTAAGCATGAAATGTCATGTCCTAGAACTCCACAACAAAATGGAGTAGTTGAACGGAAGAATAGAACACTTCAAGAAATGGCTAGGACCATGATAAGTGAATACGGGCTCCCTCAATACTTATGGGCCGAGGCCGTAAACACCACATGCTATATATTGAACCGGATTTACTTGTGTAAAATTACTTCCAAAACTTCTTTTGAAATCTATCATTTGAGAAAACCAAATGTTTCGTATTTTAGAGTTTTTGGATGCAAATGTTTTATTTTGAACACCAAAGATAATTTGGGCAAATTTGATGCTAAGGTTTTTGAAGCAATTTTTGTTGGCTATTCTAGTACTAGCAAAGCATATAGACTGTTCAATAAATCATCTCTTAAAGAATCTATGCAAGTTAATTTTGAGGAATCTAATGCATTTGTTAAGAATGTTGTAGAGATTGATTCTTTAGGTGAAAACATGGAGAAAATATCCTTGAAGGACTCACCCATCCAAAAAGGCGAGCAAGAACTAAATGGTGAAGTTCAAAAGGATGAAGTGGAACCATCACAACCACTTCCTAAAGATTAGAGATATGCTACAAATCATCCCAAAGATCTCATCATAGGTGATGTATCAAAGGGGGTAACCACTCACTCTAAACTCTATAATTTGTGTGGGCATTATGCATTCATATCTCATATTGAACCCAAAATATCCTCGAAGCCGAGGGGGACTCATATTAGTTACTTGCTATGCAAGAGGAGCTTAATCAATTTGAGCGCAACCAAGTTTGGCGTCTTGTTCCTAGACCCCATGATAGAACAACAATTAGTACTAAGTGAATTTTTAGAAACAAGTTGGATGAGTCAGAAAATATTGCTAGGAATAAGGCTAGGTTAGTGGCTCAAGGTTACACCCAAGTTGAAGGAATCGACTTTGAGGAGACCTTTGCACCTGTAACTCAGCTAGAAGCCATAAAGATCACACTAGCTTATGCATCCTATAAAAATTTCAAACTTTTTCAAATGGATGTAAAAGTGCATTTTTAAATGGCTTTATTGAAGAAGAAGTATATATTGAACAACCCCGGGTTTTGTTGATCATATACATCCAAATTTTGTTTTCAAACTAGATAAAGTATTGTATGGTTTAAAGCAAGCCTAAGAGCTTGGTATGAAAGACTTTCTACTTTTCTTATATCAAATGATTTGTTAAGGGCAAAGTAGATACCACACTATTTACTAAACATGTTGGTAGTGATATTCTTATTGTACAAATATATGTTGATGACATAATCTTTGGTTCTGGTAATGAATTACTTTGCAAGGAGTTTGAATCATGTATGCAACATGAATTTGAGATGTCTTTGATGGATGAATTGAACTATTTTCTTAGACTCCAAATCAAGCAAAGGAGTGATGGGATCTTCATTAGTCAAGCTAAGTACACTAAGAACTCATCAAGAAGTTTGGACTTGAAGAATCAAAATTTGCAACACTCTCATGGCTACCACAACTAAGCTTGACAAGGATTACCAAGGAAAGAGTGTAGACATAAGATTATATAGAAGCATGATTGGTAGCTTGTTGTATTTAACGACTAGTAGGCCAGACATTATATTTATTGTGTGTCTTTGTGCTAGATTCCAATCTTGTCCTAAAGAATCCCACTTGATTGTGGTAAAACGCATAATTCAATACCTTAAGGGCACTACAGGAATGGATCTATGGTATCCGAAGGCTGGACAATTCTCAATGACGAGTTTTTCGGATGTCGACTATGCGGGTTGTAGAGTGGATAGGAAGAGTACTAGTGGAACATGTGAATTTCTTGGTAATTGTCTTGTTTCATGGTCTTCAAAGAAATAAAATTTGGTAGCCCTCTCAACCACCGCCGAGGCGGAGTACGTTGCGGCTGGGGCATGTTGTGCTAAGTCCTTTGGATGAAACATACTCTCCTTGATTATGATTTGCATTATGACCATAATAAAATATTTTGTGATAATACTAGTACAATTCATATGACTTAGAATGCAAATCAACATAGTAAGACCAAGCACATAGAGATTAGATATCACTTTCTTAGAGATCATTTTGAGAAAGGTGATATTGATATTGATTATGTTTCTACTGATTTTCAATTTGCCAATATTTTAACTAAACCACTTGATTTGAATAGATTTTCCTTTATATGTGGTAAAATAAATATTTGTGTTATTGACTAAAAAAATTATTATGTTTTCATACTAATAAATCCCTTTTTGATGTATGACAAAAAGGGGAGAAATATGTTTGTCTTTATAATGTTGTGTTTTGTTCTCAAATAATATTGTGTTTATGTTTGTGTTTTGTTCTCAAGTTTGTTTTATATCAAAGAATATGTTTTCATGTTTCATTATGATTTCATGCTTTAGTCTTGTATACTTGTTTAATATAGCATTATTTGAGGGGGAGATTTTACCTCCCTTCTATATATTGTTTCATACCTTATATGTTTTGTCATCATCAAAAAGGGAGAGATTGTTGGCCCAAAGGTTACACTCTCCATGGTATGCGTTTGATGTGACAAACCATATAAAAGCTATTTGGTACTAATAGAGATTCTAGAATGAATTTCAGGTTTGTACAAGTCTTGATGGCTCAAGTATTCTAAAACATGTTGTAAGGTTGATGGCGCAAGAGGACTCACTCATAGGAGAGGAGACTCTAGCTAAGCAACGCGGTTCAGAGACTCCTTCTTATAGTACTTTATATTGTTAGTTTGTTAAAAAATAGTATATAGTATTGAAGCTCAAAATGCCCTACACACACAAAATTGCACGTGTTTTCAAAAGATTATTTTTGACTTTTGTTTAAAATACTTTGTAGTACTATTTTAGTATGCATATACTTAGCCTATTGTATTTTACAGAGCTTTTACAAAAATCCTTTTTAAATATAAACATATCTTCAAAGTATTTCTAACTAAGTTTTCTGTTTTGACCTATTGCAGTCGATTGGGCGGTCGACCGGCTCTATTACAGGTCAGAGCGGTCGACCGCAGTTCTGACCCATGGGGGTGTGCATGTGTGCACGTTCCCCGGTCGACCGGACGGTCGACCGGACCCCATGACGGTCGACTGAGCGGTCGACCGGCTAACTGACCCAATCTCTCTGTTTGGGATGGTCGACCAGCCGGTCGACCGAAGTCAGCCAACCGTCAGAAAATTTTGAAAACCGGTCGACCAACCAGTCGACCGTGAGTGGTCTTTCTGCCAAACAACAATTTTTTTAAACATGTTTTAAAACGTGATTTTAATCTTAAAATGTGGTTTTAGGCAGATTTTTGGTCATATTCTTCCTGATTAGTCAAAATAATCATTTACCCTTTAATCCCTAACTAAATCCTATAAATAGGGGTAGTTGGAGTTGAGGAGAATTACAACAACATTTGCTAAGAAATCAAAGTTTGAGCATTCTTGAAAAAGGTTCTTACTCTCAGTTTTTGTGCGCTAATCTCTGATTTTTTTCTGAAGTTTTTGAATCAAAACTCTCTTCTACTTTTTTTTATTTTCACTTACGAATCTTGAGCTTCAATCATACATATTATTCTCAAGGGTTTTGTAAAGAAAAGTTTTTCAAAAGAGAGTTTGTGGTCTTTTGATCACCAAGTGATTATTGTACTTGTGGCTGCACTACCTCTGAACTAGAGGAGTGTGATTGAGGAGTTGGGTACTCCCTAGTGATTGTAATCCTTTGTGAAAATTCTAGTGGATCGGAAATCCTTCTGGTGAAGGCGGGGACGTAGAGATGGGTGCTCGAACCTCGAAACAAATCTCTGTATTTGCGATTAGTTTACTTGTGCTTCTTAATCTCTATTCATTCATTCTTATATTGTCGATCCATACTCTCACATCAAGATTGTATTGCGCACCTCAAACTCTTATTTAGAGGAATCATGATGAAGAAGTTCAGAGCCCTTCACGGGGTATCTGGCTTCTAATCTTATTTTGAGTGATCGTTGCATCATCTCATTTTTAATTGTGCATTGATTAGCATTTTCACCTATTCATCCCCCTCTAGTGATTTCAATTGGTATCAGAGCTAGGATTCTAGTTTTTGGCTTTACATCCTTAGAGAGATCATATATATTGCTAAGCACTATTTTCATATTTTCATTCATACGTTAGTAAAGATGGCCGATAACATTAAGACCCCTCCCAAATTTGATGGACTCAACTTTTCCATATGGAAAGTTAGGATGAACATATTTTTGTAATCTCTAGATAGCCGAGTCGCTAAGTGTTTGACTAAGCCCTATAGTGAACCCGTAGGTGAGGAGGACACTTGGTCCGATCTTACCTCCAAGGAAGTTGATGCAAATTCAAAGGCTCAAAATGCCTTGCTTTTAGCATTAAATGAGGATGACTTAACACGGGTTATCCATTGCAAGTCCGCCTATGAGATTTGGCAACACTTATTGGTCACTCATGAGGGAACATCACAAGTCAAGAGAGCTAAAATTGATCTCTTGCGTTCCGAATATGAATGTTTTAAAATGCAAGAAAATGAATCTATTGATGATACGATTACTAAAATTACTAAAATCACAAATGCTCTTACTTCTCTAGGTGATGAAATCAACAACGACCAAAAGGTGCGAAGGTGATTCGTGCTCTTCCTTCATTATGGGAAATCAAAGCTACCACCTTGAAGGAATTAAACGACAAAGACGAGATGGATCTCATAAGTCTTATTGGTAACCTTAAGACTCATAAGATGGAGAAAAAGGCTAGAGAAGAAGCGGCGCCTCAAAAGAAAAAGTCTATTGCTTTCAAGTCTACCTCCACCATCTACGATGATGAAGAGCTATCTCTTCTTGTGCGAAATGTAAAAAGAATATACCATAAGAAAAAGCTCAACCATAGAAGGAGATGGGAAGGGAAGGAGGAGAAGAAGATCATATGCTATAACTGTCGGAAGTCTGGACACATCATAGCCGATTGTTCAGATTTCAAGAATAAGATATCTTCCTCCATGAAGCAAAAGAAGCTACTTGTAAAGAAGTCATTCAAAGCCACTTGGGATTCAGAAAGTGAATCTGAAAATGAAGTTGATACGGCTAATATGTGTTTCATGGCAAACACACCTAAGGTAACTCCCGAACCATCTTATAATAATGAAGAGATAAGCAAAGAATTGTTATTATAACCTTTCATTGAACTTTCAGAAAGTTTTGACTCTAAGAAGAAAGATTTTTTAAGATTGAAAAAGGAAAATGAAACGCTCAATAATCAAATTGCTATTTCTTCAAAAGAAAAGGATGAATTATCTTTCACTATTATTTCAACACAAAGAGATTTTGATGCCTATAGAGTTGCATGCAAAGCTAAATATCCTAAAATTGATTAAAATGAAATTTCTATATTAAAAACTAGAATAAATGCTTTGGGAAATATTTTAAAAGAATGTGCATTTAACAATACTAAATTAGAAGAAATATTTTCAAAGAAATACATGCACACTTCACATGTTAAACATGATAATTCATCTCATGCTAAAACTCCACATGGTCATCATGCCAACACATCACATGTCAACATGCTAAAACACTCCATGCTCACAAATCACATATTCATAAACGACATGCTCATTATGCTTTTAAATATGAAAGAATTTATAAATGTACTTATTATGACCGGAATGGTCATTTAGCCAAATTTTGTTATGATCATATAAATAGTATGGATAATCATGTTTGGATTCGAAATACTAACGTATTAGGACCCAGGAAAATATGGGTATCAAAATCAACCTTTAAATTATTTGATATAAGTACACACAAAGTCTCCAAGACGTAAGGAGCGGTGGTACCTTGATAGTGGTTGCTCAAGACATATGACATGGGACATCAATAATTTTGTAACCCTATTGAGGTACGTTGAAGGTAGCACTCTCACCTTCGGAGATGACTCCAAGGGCACCATTATCGGTATAGGTAACATCAAGATTGGTGCATCTCCTTTAATTGAAAATGTAGTTCTTGTTGATGGGCTTAAACATAATTTACTTAGTATTAGTTAACTATGTGATCGTGATCTCAAAGTTATTTTGATGAATCTTCTTGTAAAATTTTTGATTGTAAAACTAATGAATGTATTCTCACTGGATTTCGTGAAAATAATGTCTACATTATTGATATACTAAATTTGGATTGCACTACAAAATGTTTAAATGCTTTTGATGAGAATTCATGGTTATGGCATAGAAGATTAGGTCATACTTCTTTTGATCATCTTTCAAGAATCAATTCTAAGGAATCGGTGAAAGGGTATTCCTTATTTGAAGTTTGAAAAGGACCGCATTTGTGGTGCGTGCGAACTTGAAAAACAAACCAAGTCCTCTTTCAAATCAATTAAGGATATCATGACATCTAGGCCATTAGAATTGATCCACATGGATCTTTTTGGACCAACTAAAACTAAAAGTTTAAATGAAAATAGATATGTTTTTGTTTTAGTCGATGATGTCTCTCGTTTCACATGGATTTTCTTTTTGGAGCATAAAGATCAAACTTTTTCGCATTTTAAGATTTTTCGAAAATGAGTTGAAAAAGAAAAAAGATTTTCGATTTTACGCATAAGAAGTGATAGAGGTGGTGAGTTTATCAACCAACTCTTTATGACTTATTGCGATGAAAATGGAATTAAGCATGAAATGTCATGTCCTAGAACCCCACAATAAAATGGAGTAGTTGAATAGAAGAATAGATTTCTTCAAGAAATGGCTAGGACCATGATAAGTGAATACGGGCTCCCTCAATACTTATGGGCCGAGGCCGTAAACACCGCATGCTATATATTGAACCGGATTTACTTGTGTAAAATTACTTCCAAACTTCTTTTGAAATCTATCATTTGAGAAAACCAAATGTTTCGTATTTTAGGGTTTTTGGATGCAAATGTTTTGTTTGAACACTAAAGATAATTTGGGAAATTTGATGCTTAGGCTTTTGAAGCAATTTTTGTTGGCTATTCTAGGACTAGCAAAGCATATAGAGTGTTCAATAAATCATCTCTTACAATTGAAGAATCTATGCATGTTAAATTTGAGAAATCTAATGCATTTGTTAAGAATATTGTAGAGATTGATTCTTTAGGTGAAAATATGGAGAAAATATCCTTGAAGGACTCACCCATTCAAGAAGACAAGCAAGAACCAAATGGTGAAGTTCAAAAGGATGAAGTGGAATCATCACAACCACTTCCTAAAGATTAGAGATATGCTACAAATCATCCCAAAGATCTCATCATAGGTGATGTATCAAAGGGGGTAACCACTCGCTCTAAACTCCATGATTTGTGTGGGCATTATGCATTCATATCTCATATTGAACCCAAAAACATCCTCGAAGCCGAGGGGGACTCATATTAGTTGCTTGCTATGCAAGAGGAGCTTAATCAATTTGAGCACAACCAAGGTTGGCGTCTTGTTCCTAGATCCCATGATAGACCAACAATTAGTACTAAGTGGATTTTTAGAAACAAGTGAGATGAGTCAGAAATATTGTTAGGAATAAGGCTAGGTTAGTGGCCCAAGGTTACACCCAAGTTGAAGGAATCGACTTTGAGGAGACCTTTGCACCCGTAACTCAGCTAGAAGCCATACGGATCACACTAGCTTATGCATCCTATAAAAATTTCAAACTTTTTCAAATGGATGTAAAAAGTGCATTTTTAAATGGCTTTATTGAAGAAGAAGTATATGTTGAATAACCCCCGGGTTTTGTTGATCATATACATCCAATTTTATTTTCAAACTAGATAAAGCATTGTATGGTTTAAAGCAAGCCCAAGAGCTTAGTATGAAAGACTTTCTACTTTTCTTATATCAAATAATTCTGTTAAGGGCAAAGTAGATACCACCTTATTTACTAAACATGTTGATAGTGATATTCTTATTGTACAAATATATGTTGATGATATAATCTTTGGTTCTGCTAATGAATTACTTAGCAAGGAGTTTGAATCATGTATGCAACATGAATTTGAGATTTCTTTGATGGATGAATTGAACTATTTTCTTAGACTCCAAATCAAGCAAAGGGGTGATGGGATCTCATTAGTCAAGCTAAGTACACTAAGAACTCATCAAGAAGTTTGGACTTGAAGACTCAAAAATTTGCAACACTCCCATGGCTACCACAACTAAGCTTGAAAAGGATGACCAAGGTAAAAGTGTAGACATAAGATTATATAGAAGCATGATTGGTAGCTTGTTGTATTTAACGGCTAGTAGGCCAAACATTATATTTAGTGTGTGTCTTTGTGCTATATTCCAATCTTGTCCTAAAGAATCCCACTTGATTGCGGTAAAACGCATTATTCGATACCTTAAGGGTACTATAGAAATGGGTCTATGGTATCCGAAGGCCGGACAATTCTCAATGACGAGTTTTTCGGATGCCGACTATGCGGGTTGTAGAGTGGATAGGAAGAGTACTAGTGGAACGTGTGAATTTCTTAGTAATTGTCTTATTTCATGGTCTTCCAAGAAATAAAATTTGGTAGCCCTCTCAACCGCCGAGGCGGAGTACGTTGCGACTGGGGCATGTTGTGCGCAAGTCCTTTGGATGAAACATACTCTCCTTGATTATGATTTGCATTATGACCATATTAAAATATTTTGTGATAATACTAGTATAATTCATATGACTAAGAATACAAATCAACATAGTAAGACCAAGCATATAGAGATTAGATATCACTTTCTTCGAGATTATTTTGAGAAAGGTGATATTGATATTGATTATGTTTCTACTGATTTTCAACTTGCCAATATTTTAATTAAACCACTTGATTTGAATAGATTTTCCTTATATGTGGTGAACTAAATATTTGTGTTATTGACTAAAAAAAATTATTATGTTTTCATACTAATAAATCCCTTTTTGATGTATGACAAAAAGGGGAGAAATATGTTTGTCTTTATAATGTTGTATTTTGTTCTCAAATAATATTGTGTTTATGTTTGTGTTTTGTTCTCAAGTTTGTTTTATATCAAAGAATATGTTTTCATGTTTCATTATGGTTTCATGCTTTAGTCTTGTATACTTGTTTAATATAGCATTATTTGAGGGGGATTTTACCTCCCTTCTATATATTATTTCATACCTTATATGTTTTGTCATCATCAAAAAGGGGAGATTGTTGGCCCAAAGGTTACACTCTCCGTGGTATGCGTTTGATGATGACAAACCATATAAAAGCTATTTGGTACTAATAGAGATTCTAGAATGAATTTCAGGTTTATACATGTCTTGATGGCTCAAGTATTCTAAAGCATGTTATAAGGTTGATGGCGCAAGAAGACTCACTCATAGGAGAGGAGACTCTAGCTAAGAAACGCGGTTCAGAGACTCCTTCTTATAGTACTTTATGTTGTTAGTTTGTTAAAAAATAGTATATAGTATTGATGCTCAAAATGCCCTACACACACAAAATTGCACGTGTTTTCAAAGATTATTTTTGACTTTTGTTTAAAATACTTTGTAGTACTATTTTAGTATGCATATACTTAGCCTATTGTATTTTACAGAGCTTTTACAAAAATCCTTTTTAAATATAAACATCTTCAAATTATTTCTAACTAAGTTTTCTGTTTTGACCTGTTGCGGTCGATTGGGCGGTCGACCGGCTCCATTACAGGTCAGAGCGGTCGACCGCAGTTCTGACCCATGGGGGTGTGCATGTGTGCACGTTCCCCGGTCGACCGGACGGTCGACCGGACCCCATGACGGTCGACTGAGCGGTCGACCGACTAACTGACCTAAACTCTCTGTTTGGACGGTCGACCAGGCGGTCGACCGGAGTCAGCCAACCGTCAGAAAATTTTGAAAACCGGTCGACCAGCCGGTCGACCGTGAGTGGTCTTTCTGCCAAACAGTTATTATTTTAAACATGTTTTAAACGTGATTTTAATCTTAAATGTGGTTTTAGGCTGATTTTTGGTCATATTCTTCCTGATTACTCAAATAATCATTTACCCTTTAATTCCTAACTAAATCCTATAAATAGGAGTAGTTGGGGTTGAGGAGAATTACAACAACATTTGCTAAGAAATCAAAGTTTGAGTATTCTTGAAAAAGGTTTTTACTCTCTGTTTTTGTGCTCTAATCTCTGATTTTTCTCTGAAGTTTTTGAATCAAAACTCTCTTCTACTTTTTTTTATTTTCACTTACAAATCTTGAGTTTCAATCCTACATATTATTCTCTAGGGTTTTGTAAAGAAAAGTTTTTCAAAAGAGAGTTTGTGGTCTTTTGATCACCAAGTAATTATTGTACTTGTGGCTACACTACCTCTGGACTAGAGGAGTGTGATTGAGGTGTTGGGTACTCCTTAGTGATTGTAATCCTTTGTGAAAATTCTAGTGGATCAGAATCCTTCTGGGTGAAGGCGGGGACGTAGAGCTGGGTACTCGAGCCTCGAAACAAATCTCTGTGTTTGCGATTGGTTTACTTATGTTTCTTAATCTCTATTTATTCATTCTTATATTGTCGGTCCATACTCTCACAACAAGATTGCATTGCGCACCTCAAACTCTTATTTAGAGGAATCACGAGGAAGAACTTCAGAGCCCTTCACGGGGTATCCGGCTTCTAATCTGACTTTGAGTGATCGTTGCATCATCTCATTTTTAATTTGTACATTGATTAGGATTTTCACCTATTCACCTCCCTCTAGGTGATTTCAGTTCCCGCAAGAACTACACACGCAAGCACACTAGCTTGTCGAGGTCGCACCTCAACACGAGCTCCCACAAGAATTTGAAACAACACGAACCCGCAAGTTCGCCTCCTCAAATACAAAGATGAACATTTTGGTGATCTAAACAGTTTGATCACCTAAAACCACTCTCACAACAACTCTCCTATAGGATTGATATAGCAATGGAAAGCTCAAGTATGTGTGAGAAAAACTAGAATAGATTTGTGTTGAAAAACTCAAGAAATCTCTTTTACAAAACACTCTTGAAAAACTCTCCTTCTAGTATGAAAGTTTTAGCTCTAAAATAAGTGGAGATAAACACTTAGATAGGTAGGAAAAACTAACCCAAAAACTCTCTTGAAATCTTATGAAAAATAGCCCAAAATAGTCCAAAACATCCCCATATAAATAGGCCCCAAAAACTAGCTGTTGGGGACAACTCAGCAGATTTTTCTGCGGTCGGTCGACCGCCAATGGTCGAATTTTTGACAGTTGGAAAAAGCGGTCGACCGGCCGGTCGACCGTAAACTGGGCTATGACCTAGCGGTCGACCGGCCGGTCGACCGGGGCCATTTACAGAGAGCAGAAGCTCTCTGGCGGTCGACCGTGTGGTCGACCGGCCCTTGGCTGTGCACGTTTGTTCACATCAGTCGATCGCCCGGTCGACCACTTCTGGCTCGGCCGACCGTGCAATCGACCGGCAGAAGGCCTGGTCAACAGCAATAAAGAGATTAAAATTTGGTCTTTTTGCCTTCAATAAAATCCCATAAATTCTCATGAATTTTACAAAAATAAGTTCATTATTATACTTTGAAATATAGTCATATTTGATTAAAATCAAAACATATTAAAAACATTTTGAACTATTTTTGTGATATGAAAATTTTGGCTTGAACAAAAATCTGTATTTTCCAAAAACAATCTCCATATCTAAAAACGATTTTTTTCAAAACTTCTCCAAATACAACAAGAAGATATTTTAAACACTTTTGAAGCTTAGTGTGTATGGATATGGTCCACTACACATATGAGATGAAATATCTATGTTTTTGACATTAAGCTGTAACATAGTTTTGATAAAAACACATGTATATTTTGAAACTTAAAATCAAAATGGTATTTTTCTAAAACAAGAACTCTTTTATGAAAATACATATAAATCTTGTGTGTGAGTGTGTATGAACTTGAGCAATCCACCAACTAATCTATCTTTTACATTTTATTTAAAACAAATCTTGACACTTACAAATATGGCACAAGTCTTCTCTTGAAAATCTTCTTCTCCTTCTTGACTTGGTCCAAACCTTGATCCAATGAGTTAGACTTCTCTCGAGTACTTGATGCGATCGTGATGTGCGAGCTCTTGAATCAATATGTGCTAGCTCTAAAACTTGACTTTAAATCCTTTGTTGAAGCTAAACACCAACTAAGATCTTGATCAAATATCTGAGACTAATTAAATACAAGATCATTAGTACTATAACTACATGAGTTAATCATCATCAAAACTAGAGTGATGGGCCTTTGGGCCAACACTCTGCTCTCTAGATCTGGCCCTGGTCGATCGGCGGTCGATCGGCCAGAGAGCACTGCTCTCTGGTTCTAGCCTCAGTCGACCGCCCGGTCGACCGGAGGCACAACGGTCATAAAAATGACCGTTGGCCGATCGACCGGAAGGGCAGTTTTGCCCTTTCCTGGCTGCCAACGAGAAGATTTTAGAGAGGCTATAAATGTGCCTTCTCTTGAGTTGTTTTTAACAAGATTTTAGAAGAGAAAAATTCTTATCTTTCAAGTGTTTTTCAGTAAGAGTTTTTGAGTTAAAAAGATTCATTCTTTATTTGTTTTAAAGGGTTGAAAAAATCAAAGAAAAGAGAAGTCATTGGGAATTATTTTTGTTCTTCATTTCTATTTTATCGTAGAAGTTTTTTCAAGTATTTTCTTTGTGATTTTGATTTCCAAACTCTTTATTTTCTCACACTTGAGCTATCTATGCATCCTATCTATTAGGATCTTTATTTTGTCGGAAAATTGGTTTGTGGTTTAGTGAGACCACCAAGAGTTGTAACCTTTCTTGTATTTGTTGGTATCCCTCTTGTGTAGAGGTGATTGTGGAGGTTGTGTTGGTATCCCTCTAAGTGTAGAGGTGATTGAGGTTGTTGTTTGGCTTTGAGCCTTATCCCTCTAGTGTGAAGTGATTGTTGTTTGGCCAAGTGCCCATCCCTCTAAGTGTAGATGTGATTGTTGTTGTGCTTGCCTCTTGTGTAGAGGTTGTGTTTGTTGGAGAGAGGAGTTGTGTACTCCTAATTGTATTACCAAATCCTCAGTGGAGGTTCTATGTGTGGGAAGTCCTGTGTGGACGTTATATTGAAAATTGTTCTGTGTGAAGGCAGGGACGTAAAGCAGTGGCTCGAACCTCGAAACATATCTGTGTTTGCGAATGATCCACTATCTCTTAACTCTCTCTCTCTCTCTCTTATATCTTGCATTATTTCATATTGCTCATATCTTATATGCTTGGTATTGTTTGTGTGCCTCACTTATGTTGAACCAAGAGAGCTTCATATAGCACCTCAACTGTTATTTAGAGGTATTTAGAGGAGATAGTCCAGAGCCCTTCACCGGAATTCAGCTACACTCTTTGGTTACACTAAGTGTGTTGCAATTTGCTTTTAATTTCGCATCATTTGTTATTAGATTAGCCATACACCTATTCACCCCACTCTAGGTGTACTTTCAATCTTCATACGCTCTCCCCTGTTTGGTTTTTCCCTATAAATACTGCATTTGACAGAGAAGGATGAACCGGAGACTAGTTTAAATTTTTCTCTTTATTTTTAGGCTTGGGTTCTCTATTAGATAATTAATGAGAAGTTGTATCTCTATTTCTAATTTGTAGTTCAGTCCAGATACAAGTGAGAGAGAGGAAAAGAGTAATTGTAATCTGAAGTTGAAGTGACATCAATAAAGGATCAAGACTTCTCTTCTTCTCCAATTCACAGGTATGTTTCATTTAATTTACATGGCATGCTTTACTTTGATTATGAGTAGCTAAACTTGTTTTTCTGGGCTCACTATCACCTCTCTCATCGATTCCTCTTATTTTGAATGATTTTGATGTAAAGGACCAAACAGAATCATATGAATGCCTTAAATTAAGCCTTG
This sequence comes from Agave tequilana, assembly GCA_038442645.1. Lineage (NCBI taxonomy): Eukaryota > Viridiplantae > Streptophyta > Magnoliopsida > Asparagales > Asparagaceae > Agave > Agave tequilana. The sequence goes on from JAVJIF010018645.1 coordinate 76,590, forward strand.
CTTTTTTAAAAGTGTTCTTGAAGGCACATGAGGATGGGTTTGGATTTCTAAAATTTTTATTTTTAAAACATCACTTGAACTTTTTTTTATTTCATACTTGAAAGACGACTTGATGATTTAACATTCAGTTCAAGATGTATTCTTAAAAGAAAAAAGAGTTAACTTTTCCAAACAATCTTATTTGCTTTACTTAAGACTTTCAAAACTCGAGCTTAAGTTTTTGCCTATGATCAAATGAGGCACTAAGATTTTTAAGAGAGGAATATATCATTGAGTAGTAAGATAGTGAGCCCAGATCTTTTTCATATATTAAAAAAACAACAACCACTCTTCAAGCCTTTTGAAAGATCATCTTTTCCAAAGCCTTATCTAAGTTTTCAATTTTCTTTAAATCACTTCCTTGCTCTCCATTCTCTTTTCAACATAAAAACACCAATACCATTCTTTGCTCTTTAAACAATACATTGAAAAGCTTTCATCGTATTCTTTCTCATGGACACGACCCATTAACCCAGAGCTAGATGGTAATTCTCACTGTATTTACTTACAATCAACGTGGCTTCATCCTGATGAAGGTTAACTTTTGACCACTACAAAAATATTGATTATATCCAAACCTGTGATCAAAACACACAAAGTTCTATAAGCTTCATTTTAGTGACTATGTATAATTAAATTTCTCCATGGGCTTGATCTCCCCGGACAGTATGCTTTCTGATGGTTGCTTTTGCAGGACATTGCTCCCGAATATGTAGGATTTCTTCAACGAAGAGGATGGGGAGATTGATCGAGACGGAACCAGCACTCGAAAATGTGTGTTTTATTAAATCAATGAAATTATATATGTGCTAATGTTCCCTCGATACTTTTTGAAAACACCTGGGGGGTGAATAGGTGATATGCTAATCTATAAACCAAATGCGCTAAATGCGGAAGCTTAAAAACTATTTGCAACACACTTAATACAACCAACAAGTGTAGCCGAATTTCCCGTGAAGGGCTCTGGACTAACTCCTCTTGATTCCCCTAGATAAGGGTTGAGGTGCTATATGAAGCTCTTGTGGTTAAGTACAAGTGAGGCACACACAAACAAGCCAAGCATATAATGAATAAGCAATATGAAACAATGCAAGGACAACACAAGCAAATATGATATGATGCTATGAATGATGCTATGCAAAAATATAAAGAGAGAGAGTTTAGAGACAAGTGGATCAAACGCAAACACAAAGATATGTTCCGAGGTTCGAGCCCCTAGCTCTACGTCCCCGCCTTCACCGAGAAGGATTTCTAATCCACTATCTTGTCCACCGAGGACTCCCACCGAGGGAACCTCCACCGAGAAGGATTTGTTACAACTCTAGGAGTACCGAACTCCTCTCTCAAACACCGCCTCACAACCGAGGGGTAGGCCCGTAGCCAAACAACAACCAACACCTCTACCGAAGAGGGTTACAACCAAACTCCAACTTCACCTCACCAAGAGGAAGCAAACAACAACCAACTCCACCTCTCACTAGAGGGAGCAAACCAATCACCCGATCAACCTCTACCAAAGAGGGATACAACAAAAGTAAGGGTGTTTACAACTTAGAGGTTTCCACAACCTCAAACAATCTCTTTTCCACAAAACAAAGATCCTAATAGAATAGGATAGAAGATATAGCTCAAGTGTGGAAAAACTAGAGTTTGAAAAACAAAAACTCAAAGAAAAACACTTGGGAAAACTATTTGTAAATGATAGAATTGAAGAACAAAACAAATCTCCCAATTTCTATTTTCTTTGATTTTTCCAAAACTCTAAAACAATAAAGATTGATCTTTTTGGCACTTAAACACTTTTGAAAACTTGTTTTTAAAACCAGAGAATAAGAGAATTTTTGCTCTTGAAAATCTTAGTTAAAACCATGAAGAGATGGGGTATTTAAAGCCCCAAAATAAAACTAGCCGTTAGGCTGAAACTGTCAGTCTGACAGTCAACCGGTCGACTGGCCAGTCGACCACCAACGGTCAAAAATCCGACCGTTGGAGCAGCCCGATCGACCACCTGGTCGACCGCCCAGATACAGAGAGCAAGCTCTCTGGTCCGGTCTGTAAGTTCACCTAGAGGGGGGTGAAAGGTGATGGCTAATCTAATGGTCACTTAATGCCAAATGATGCGGAATTAAAAACTATAATGACCTAAACAAAACTATTACACTAAACACCACGTATAACTCAAGAGTGTTGCCGAATTCCCCGTGAAGGGCTCTGGACAAACTCCTCTAGATTCCCCTAGATAAGGGTTGAGGTGCCGCGTTGGCTCTCTTGGTTAAATACAAGTGTTAGCAAACAACCCAAGCAAGTATATCAATAAAGCACACAAGGTATATCTAGCATATAAAGATGAGCACAATTTAAGTATGCAAGATATAAAGACAAAGAGAGAGAGAGAGAGAGAGTGAGCAATCGCAAACACAAGGGATTTGTTTCGAGGTTCGAGCACACTTGCTCTACATCCCCGCCTTCGACACATGAAGGATTTCCACTAAAATCGATCCCACTGGATCACCCGGTGCCGCAACACCTACAATCCCTCGGACTCCCTAGTCCCGTACACACGCAAACCCCACAAGCTCGCCGAGGCCGCACCTCAAACCAAGAGTTCACAACCGAACTCTAAACAACCGCGAACACACTTGTCCGCCTCCTCAAGAACAAACAAAAGATCTCTTGGTGATCTAAACACTTTGATCACCAAATAAAAGCTCTCACAACACAATCCTAAGGATAGATAAGGTAATGGATAGCTCAAGTGATTGTGAGAAAACAAGGAAAGAATCTATGGTGAAAAACTCAAGAAATTCTCTTTTACACTCTTGATAAAACTTTCCTTTTGATTGGAAATATTAGCACTCAATTTTGTGGAGAAAAACCTCTGAAATGAAAAGGAAAAACTGGCTCTAAAAGTCTCCAAAATCTTGTTACAAAACAATGACCAAACCCCCATATATAGGCTGTCAAAAATATAGCCGTTGGGGTCTGTCAGGCCTACCGGTCGACCGGTCGGTCGACCGCCAACGGTCATAAATCTGACCGTTAGAGCCACGGTCGACCGCTCAGTCGACCGAGCTACTGGAGCAGAGAGAAGAACTCTCTGTCGGTCGACCGGAAGATCGACCGAGATTTCCAGAGAGCAGAAGCTCTCTGGAGCGGTCGACCGCTCGGTCGGCCGTCCCTCCAGTGCACAAAGGCGTGCACGTCTGTGCACGTCAGTCGACCGATCCGGTCGACCAACTTCAGGATTAGTCGACTAGTCAGTCGACTAGCTGAAGCGTGGAAACTGTTTTTCTGGAATTTAAAACTTAGTCTTTTTGGCTCACATAAATACACAGAAATTGTACAAAAATAGTTTAACCAATATACTTTGATAAACAAACATGCTTGCACAAAATCAAGGCATGTTGTAAAAGATTTGGACTATTTTTGTAACTTGGAAATATTGGTTCAAAATAAAAACTGTTTTTCCAAAATATGTTTTTCTAAATTTGTTTTTCCAAAACTTTACCAAATACAAAAACAAGATATTCTAGATATATTTAAAACATAGTGTGTATGGATATGATCCACTACACAATCATAATGAAATATCTATGTTTTTGTCATTAAGCTCTAAACTTAGTTTTGGTTTAAAGATATGTATATGAGAAATACCAAAAACCAAAATAGTATTTTACCAAAATGAAAGTCTTTTCTAAACTGAAAATTCTTTTATGAAAAGGCAACTAAAACAAGAGTGTGTGTGTAATATACTTGAGCATTCCACCAACTATTCTATCCTTTACATTTTATCTAAAACAAAAATCTTATACCTAGACACAAGTCTTGATCTTGAAGTCTTCCCTTGAAGTCTTCTCATCTTCTTGACTTGGTCCAAACTCGATCCAATGGCTCTTTGGATCACACCGTGCTAGCTGCAAACTTTGACATTTTATCCTTTGTTGAGTTATGCACCTACTAAGATCTTGATCATGAATCTGTCACTAATTAAACACAAGATCATTAGTAAACATAACTTCATGAGTTGATCATCATCAAAACTAGAGTGATGGGCCTTTGGGCTAACAATCTCCCCCTTTTGATGATGACAAAACTCATGAAGTTATATATGCATGGATTAATGTAAAGCTTCAAAGAAGCTCCCCTTAACTCATGCATAGCAATAAATAATAAATATGACAATGAAGCACATTAATATGTATGCAAATGTATGGAGATAAAACACATCAAATTCTTTTTCTCCTATTTGCAAAACAAAACATATATGCATAAACATAAATCTTTTTCACAAAACATGCATATAAATCTCAACTTCTTCTCCCCCTTTTTGTCAATCATCAACAAAGGGGTTAAAGTAAAAACAAAATTTTTCTCTCCCTTTTGTCATAAACAAAGAGACCAGTAAGGGGTGCAAACAAATAAGTCAATAAAAGTTTATATGCGATATACATTCATGAAGAGGAAGACGATTAAGTAACTTCCCTACACATATACATTACATGAATTAGGGTCGACATAACGTATAATATGTAATGCATAAGAGAAGATGTGAAGCTCCCCCTACACACGTGTATCACATAAAGAAGAGTTGTCAAGCTCCTCAATATACAATACACTCATCATGAATCTATATGTAGAAGAGATGTTAAGCTCCCCTTGCATATAGGCAATACAAATCAAAAAAAAATTTTAAGTTTCTAATTTTTCTTAAGCAAAATTTTTAAAGGTATCAGAGCTTTTGTAAAACAAACAAATTTTAAGATACCAAAATGAAAATAATCATTATTGTAAATCATATTGATACCAATTGAGATTTAACAAATATGAAGTTGAAACATATTGATACCAATAGTAAACATAATGATCAAAATTTTTTTTTTCATCATAAACTTTGTGCTTTAAAAATGTGAACCAATTGAAAGTTAAGCACACGAAAATCATATATATGTATGAGAAGAGAATACCAATTTCATCTTATTTGTGTAATGGATCAAATGAAGCATACATATATAGGAAAACAAAAATGAGCATATACAAATATAGAGTCAAATTGATACCAATTGAAACGATTCAATGATACCAATTGAAACAAAAATAGGATCATGTGTATATCTCATAAACATTGAAGAATAAATAACTAGTTAAATTAATTTTTGAAAAACTAGTTAAAGATCCTTCAAATACATCAAATCATATATTTTTCATGAATCAAGACTAAATACACAAAGTTTTACACTCATAATCTATAAAGCTCAAAAATATGTCCATGAAACTAAGTCATGACAAAATAAAGTGTGAGTGTTCAAAAGTCATGTAAGTAGCATTTTCATGAAAATAGACATTGAAGTTCAAATCATGAATAACATTTTATAAAACATGAAATTTATTTTTCTTTAAAAAATAATACACTTCTAGGTATATGTATGATTTATCCAATCCTAACAATATGCATACATATTCCAAACATAAAGAGTCTATTAATGATGTTTGCATTAAGGCAAGAGACTCACGGGTATACATGTATATTTATTAGATTTGAATAAAAATGCATATACATGAAGTAAAACATGAAAATTGGCAAAACAAGTATAAATGAAAGAATCATCAAAATTAGGCTATACATGTGCATATAGTGGGTACAAATGAGCATGAAGTGCAAATATATATATAAATCAAATGTAACTCACTATCAGTACATGTATAATACAAGTTTTGATAAAAACTACATCTAAGCATGTTATTACCACATGAAGCACAAAACAAATGAAAAACATGAACGTGCTCAAAATATTATGAATGAATAAGCATGAACATAAATAAAATGGGAGTTTAGAGATTGTTACCAACTCCAAAGCTCCAATCATGGTGGTTGTCCCACCAAAACCTCCTTGATAGCGATGCATCAATAAGTGTGTCCATCATATCCATTTGTATCCACCATCAAGGCACCAAGTCTCTCACGTCTTGAGAGATCCCTCACCTACATCAAAAACATGGGGTGGGGTTTTGGTACCCATATTTTCTTGGGTCCTTTGGGGTTAGCTTTGTAAGGAACCCAAAAATCTTTATTATTAGCAAAATTAAAATGATGCAACTTGTCATAACAAAATTTTGCTAAATGGCCTTTGCGGCCACAATGTGTACATGTGTACACTTTAGGATGCTTATGTGTAGGAGTGTGATCATGACGTGCAACATAAGCATATGCATGATGATGTTGAGCATGAATGTGTGGAGTTTGTTTCTTTGAAAACAAAGACTCCAATCTAGTATGTTTAAATGCACAAGAGTTCAAAGTTGAACTCAAACAATCCATTTTATTTTTCAAGTTTTTAATCTCATTAGTGGTGGTATGTAAAGCATGATGAGATAAAGAATCATTTTTCTTTTTCTTTTTAGAAACAAAATCCTTTTCTTTTTCAACAATTTTTCTTCTTAAAGAGTTGTTTTCATTTAAAACATTTCCTTTTGAGTTTCCACCAAAATAATTTTATCTTTCAAAATCATATTTCCTTTACATAAATCATTCAATTTAAACATCAAGGAAATATTCTCATTATTCAAAACATCTTTTTCTTTTTCTAAGCATGCAACCTTAGTTTCTAATGAATCCTTTTTATTAAGCATGCAATTAAATTTCTTTTCCAAATTTTTATTATCTTTCTTAAGCATGTCATATTTTTCAAGCAATAGTTGACAAAAAGTAGTAAGCTCATCATATGACATGTCTACATCCTCATCTACCTCGGATTTGGTAGTTACCTCAAGGGGGTTATCCCCTTGGACCATATAGCATACGTTGGAGGTGTTGCTTCCAATGTCTGAATCGCTCCCGGCATAGTATAGATCATTTTCGCCAAGGGAGGTGATGATGTTCCATACTACAAAAGCCGAATCAACATTAGAAACCCTAGAAAGATATTCATCATTTAGGTTACATTTCAAAGCATGAATGGCTTTTGAGTTAGCCTCAATATACTTGCTATCATTAACATATGAATCTTTAATAGTAGCAAGATAAACATGAATCCCTAAGGCTTTGAGGTACAAGGACATCTTCACCTTCCATATATGGATGTTAAGAATGTCAAACATTGGTGGTGACATGAAGTCCATGGTGTGTGTACAAATATTGTGATTAGCCTAAAATGAGGATCTTTAACTCTAGGTTGTAAGACCCAAATCAAGAGCACTTGGCTCTGATTCCAATTGTAAGATCACCTAGAGGGGGTGAATAGGTGATGGCTAATCTAATGGTCACTTAATGCCAAATGATGCGGAATTAAAAACTATAATGACCTAAACAAAACTATTACACTAAACACCACGTATAACTCAAGAGTGTTGCCGAATTCCCCGTGAAGGACTCTGGACAAACTCCTCTAGATTCCCCTAGATAAGGGTTGAGGTGCTGTGTTGGCTCTCTTGGTTAAATACAAGTGTTAGCAAACAACCCAAGCAAGTATATCAATAAAGCACACAAGGTATATCTAGCATATAAAGATGAGAACAATTTAAGTATGCAAGATATAAAGACAAAGAGAGAGAGTGTGTGAGCAATCGCAAACACAAGGGATTTGTTTCGAGGTTCAAGCACACTTGCTCTACATCCCCGCCTTCGACACACGAAGGATTTCCACTAAAATCGATCCCACTGGATCACCCGGTGCCGCAACACTTACAATCCCTCGGACTCCCTAGTCCCGTACACACGCAAGCCCCACAAGCTCGCTGAGGCCGCACCTCAAACCAAGAGTTCACAACCGAACTCTAAACCACCGCGAACACACTTGTCCGCCTCCTCAAGAACAAACAAAAGATCTCTTGGTGATCTAAACACTTTGATCACCAAATAAAAGCTCTCACAACACAATCCTAAGGATAGATAAGGTAATGGATAGCTCAAGTGATTGTGAGAAAACAAGGAAAGAATCTATGGTGAAAAACTCAAGAAATTCTCTTTTACACTCTTGATAAAACTTTCCTTTTGATTGGAAATATTAGCACTCAATTTTGTGGAGAAAAACCTCTGAAATGAATAGGAAAAACTGGCTCTAAAAGTCTCCAAAATCTTGTTACAAAACAGTGACCGAACCCCTATATATAGGCTGTCAAAAATATAGCCATTGGGGTCTGTCAGGCCTACCGGTCGATTGGTCGGTCGACCGCCAACGGTCATAAATCCGACCGTTGGAGCCACGGTCGACCGCTCGGTCGACCGAGCTACTGGAGCAGAGAGAAGAACTCTCTGTCGGTCGACCGGAAGATCGACCAAGATTTCCAGAGAGCAGAAGCTCTTTGGAGCGGTCGACCGCTCGGTCGGCCGTCCCTCCAGTGCGCAAAGCCGTGCACGTCTGTGCACGTCGGTCGACCGATCCGGTCGACCGACTTCAGGATTAGTCGATTAGTCAGTCGACTAGCTGAAGCCTGGAAACTGTTTTTCTGGGATTTAAAACTTAGTCTTTTTGGCTCACATAAAATCCCATAAATACACAGAAATTGTACAAAAATAGTTTAACCAATATACTTTGATAAACAAACATGCTTGCACAAAATCAAGGCATGTTATAAAAGATTTGGACTATTTTTGTAACTTGGAAATATTGGTTCAAAATAAAAACTATTTTTCCAAAACATGTTTTTTCCAAATTTGTTTTTTCAAAACTTTACCAAATACAAAAAGATATTCTAGATATATTTAAAGCATAGTGTGTATGGATATGATCCACTACACAATCATAATGAAATATCTATGTTTTTGTCATTAAGCTCTAAACTTGGTTTTGGTTTAAAGATATGTATATGAGAAATACCAAAAACCAAAATAGTATTTTACCAAAATGAAAGTTTTTTTTAAACTGAAAATTCTTTTATGAAAAGACAACTAAAACAAGAGTGTGTGTGTAATATACTTGAGCATTCCACCAACTATTCTATCCTTTACATTTTATCTAAAACAAAAATCTTATACCTAGACACTTCTTGACTTGGTCCAAACTCGATCCAATGGCTCTTTGGATCACACCGTGCTAGCTCCAAACTTTGACATTTTATCCTTTGTTGAGCTATGCACCTACTAAGATCTTGATCATGAATCTGTCACTAATTAAACACAAGATCATTAGTAAACATAACTTCATGAGTTGATCATCATCAAAACTAGAGTGATGGGCCTTTGGCCCAACACGGTTGACCGGCCGGTCGACCGGACCTGTGTCTGCCAGACGTGCACAAAGCTGTGCACGTCGGTCGACCGCAACGGTCGACCGGCCCATGGTTCGGTCGACCGTTGCGGTCGACCGACCTGGCCTGTCAGCCACAGTCTGGGTCAGAAACTGGGTCAGAAAAACATGTTAAAATATTTCTAAAAAATCTTTTAACTCTTGTAAAAATCCCCAAAAATAGTTTTATCATTTTGCATTGATATATAAACATGTGATAAAAATTTCAACTCAAATATCAAGCAATTTGAACTATTTTTGTGTCTTATCATTTTTACCAAAAACAAAACTTGTATTTTTTAAACTTGAATTTTTCAATACATGAATAGAATAGTCAAAATAAGTTTGTCTAGAGTTTAACATGCATGTATAGAAAGAAACTACTATACATAAATCATGTAAACTTGTTTTGATCTAATATTCATGAAAACACATATCGGTTAAATTAAAAACCGAAAAACCAATATCCAAACATAAAACTTGTGTGTGTTGTGCACTTGAGCATATCAACTATACTAAGCTTTACACATGGATCTAAACACACTAAACTCTATGATACCTAAGTCTTCTTGACGATCTTCATCTTCAAGTCGACTTGGTCCAAACACCGTGATCCAACGAGCATGGCTATGTATGATCTTGACGCTCGGGTTCGGGAATCACCAAGTGAAAGCTTCAAACTCCTCTTTTTGAAGCAATCACCAACTAATATCTTGTTACATGATCTGAGACTAAAATCACAAGATTATTAGTAAACATAACTACATGAGTTAATCATCATCAAAACTAGAGAGGAAGGCCTCCGGGCCAACAATCTCCCCCTTTTTGATGATGACAAAACTCATGGAGTTATATATGCATGGATTAAAGTTAAGCTTCAAAGAAGCTCCCCCTTAACTCATGCATAAACAAATAAACATAAATATGCAATGAATTATAAAACATGAAACATGCATAAATATGCATAAACAATGAAAGGTTCTAGATACCAATGAAATTTCAACAACAACAATGAAATGTTCAAAAACAAATAAACATGTTCTAGATACCAATTAAACTTAATATATGCAAAACCATAAATATGCATATAAAACTCAAATTATAAAACTCAAACTCAAAATCTTTCTCCCCCCTTTTGTCAATCATCAACAAAGGGGTAAAAACTAAAACAATCAATTTAAATTTCTCCCCCTTTTTGTCTAAAACAAAAACAAAGTCATAAGGGGTGACATGATACCAATTAAAAATATGTCAATGGAGTGCCTCTTGATACCAATTTAAACAAAATGAAAACAACATCTTGATACCAATTGAAATAATTGTTCATTTTAAACATATGATATCAATTTAAATTATTATTTTCTATCATAAAGTAAGGGAACAAAATACCAATTGAAAACTAAAATATGAGTTTTCTCCCCCTTTATGAAAAACCAACTAAAAACATGCATAAGCTTGTTTAAGGATATCAATTGAAAACTAATCAATTGAAACATGATATTTATTTAAACATACAAGCTTTAACATAAACAAAATATATATGTATGAAGAATTAATACCAATCGGAATTGATACTATTGGAATAGAAGGCATACATACATACAACATATATGAGTATACAAGAAAGGTCAAAATTGATACCAATTGAAAAAAATTTCAATGATACCAATTGAAACAACAATAATAATCAAGTGTATACATCATATAACCTACCACCCATCATGTTCAAGTTTAAAATGATTTTTATTATAAAGCATACATGAGCATGATCGCCCATCCATCCGCCCGTGGATGGTAGGGGTTTTCAAAAATAGATTTGAAAAAGATAGTTTGTTTGAAAATTCTACCATGACGAAGAATACGCAATAGTTAAATGAAAAATTTCTAAACTAGTACGAAATCCTTTCAAACAAGGAATAAAACAAATTATTTTTCATGAAATAATAAATCCACATGATATCTAACACTCAAATCAATGAAGCATAAATATGACTCATGAAAACAAATATGAGTAAACAATAAATGTGAGTGTACAAATAAAGTGTGAATATCATAATCATGAAAGATAGACATTAAGCTCAATATTCCTTAAACATGAAAACATGAAAATCATTAAAACTATTTAATCTTCAAGGCATATGTATGTCATGTACAAACTAAAGTATACATACATATCCAAACACAAGGAGTCCACAAAGATATATGCATGAAGGCACGTGGCTCAAAAGGATATACATGTATATCTAATAATTTGGACAAGATAGACATATACATGAAGTTTAAACATGAAAACATGAATAACTAATTTTTTATTAAAACAATTTTATTTCAAGGTATATGTATGATTTGTCAACACAAGAAGTATACATACATATCCCCAAACACAATTGAGTCCATAAATAAAGATTTGCATGAAAAGCAATGACTCAAGGGGAATACATGTATATCTTAAGGTTTGGCAAAATAAACATATACATGAAATGAAAACTCATAAAATAAATCCAAAAATGAAAATACAAGTTTAAAATGCATGAAACATCAAAACTAGACTATACTAGCACATCTAATGGGTTCAAATAAGCATTCAAGCTCAAACATATATAGATTTATTTGTGGCCCACTATATGCACAAGTATATACCTAGTTTTAGTGAAAACTAACATTTAAACATGTAATCAAATCATGAAGCATTAAAATAAGATAAAGATCAACATGATAAACATAAACATGATTATTATGTAAATTCACATGTTATTAGAGCTATGATAACATGATAGCTAAACAAAGGTGAGAACACAAAATAATAGTCCATATTAAACATGGGTGTCTCAAAGGGCTATACATGCATGTCAATGGTCTAATAAACATGGTATTTACATGATAATCACTAAACAATAAAACATGCTATAAATAATGAAATGCATGTAAACAATAATTAGGAGTTAGGAATCGTTACCAAAACCTAGAAGGCAACTTTCCTTGTCTCCAAAACATGGTGGTCCTCTCCACCAAACATCCCTTGAAAGTGATGCATCCAAAAAGTAATCTTTAGGCTCAGAACGCATCCACTCCAAGGTACGGCTACTCTCACGTCATTGAGAGCCCACACCTACGTCATAAACGAAAGGGGTGGTCTTTGGTACCCATAATCTTTTGGGTCCATGGGGGTTAGTACCTTCTCTAACCCAAACAAATTTATTTGCTAAACTTGAAACATGTATTCTATCATAGCAAAATTTAGTAAAGTGCCCTTACGTCCACAATATGTACAAGTGTACACATGAGCATACATGGTGTGATGGTGGTGACCGTGAGTAGCATGTGTATGCCGTGGGGGGTGTGCATGCATAATAGATGGAACTTGTTTCTTTCGAAACAAAGTTTCCAAACGTGTATGGTTCATGGCACATTGGCTCAAAGTGGAGCCCAAACAATCCATATTCTTCTTTAAAAACATTTATATCATTTTTAATCAAAGAAGAAGTGGAGCATGCAAGGGGTGATCTAGGTGAAACTATACTAGCATGGCAAACATGTGCATCAATCTCATTTTTCAAAGATTTATTCTTATTTAAACAAATTTCTAATTCTTTTGAAATAAAGTCAATTTCTCTTTTTAAAGAATCATTATCTCTTAAAATAAAATCTAATTTTGAAGATAAAATCTCATTGTTTTTCAAAATAACATGGCAATCATTTTTATTCTTCAAAAATTCATTTTCTTTTAGTGCAAGGGCTAGTTGAGATTTCAATGAATCCCTTTCATTAGAAATCTCCTCTTTCTCTTGCAAAACAATGTCAAGTCTAGAAATCAAATTTTTATTTTCATTGTTAAGGCCTAGACTTTTCTTTTTCAAAATGTTATATTTTTCAATTAATTTTTCACAAACAATTGAAAGTTCTTCATTCAAAGCATGTGCATCAACAAATTCCTCACATGAAGAACTAGCATCATCATCATCACAATCTAAGTGGGGTTCTGAATGTACCTCAAGGGAGTCATTCCCTTGGACCGTATAGCATTGTTGTGATTCAGATTCATCTCCACTAGATTTCTCCTCTTGTTGGATTTGCAATTGAAGCTTGGAGGTGGTGGTGGTTGTCAACTTGTTTCACACTGCAAAAGCGGAATCAAGATTAGAAACATGCATAAGATATTCTTTAGGAAGCGTGCTTCTAATGGCCTCAAGGGCTTGTGCATTGGCCCCTATATGATTGCGGTTACCAAGATAGCATTTCTTGGTAGCGACAAGATAAACATGCAAACCAAGGGTCTTCAATAACAACTCATCATAACCTTACAAATCTCAAGTCTAGAAATATCAAACATAGGAGGGCTATCCATGAGAGCAAACAATATGTGTTCAAACAAACAAATATGCAAATGCAAATGATAGATTAGCTAAACAAGGATCTCACTCCTAGGTTGTTAAACCTAAGTATCAGGAGCGTAGGCTCTGATACCAATTGAAAACACCTAGAGGGGGGTGAATAGGTGATATGCTAATCTATAAACTAAATGCGCTAAATGCGGAAGCTTAAAAACTATTTGCAACACATTTAATACAACCAACAAGTGTAGCCGAATTCCCCGTGAAGGGCTCTGGACTAACTCCTCTTGATTCCCCTAGATAAGGGTTGAGGTGCTATATGAAGCTCTTGTGGTTAAGTACAAGTGAGGCACACACAAACAAGCCAAGCATATAATGAATAAGCAATATGAAACAATGCAAGGACAACACAAGCAAATATGATATGATGCTATGAATGATGCTATGCACAAATATAAAGAGAGAGAGTTTAGAGACAAGTGGATCAAACGCAAACACAAAGATATATTTCGAGTTTCGAGCCCCTAGCTCTATGTCCCCGCCTTCACCGAGAAGGATTTCTAATCCACTATCTTGTCCACCGAGGACTCCCACCGAGGGAACCTCCACCGAGGAGGATTTGTTACAACTCTAGGAGTACCGAACTCCTCTCTCAAACACCGCCTCACAACCGAGGGGTAGGCCCGTAGCCAAACAACAACCAACACCTCTACCGAAGAGGGTTACAACCAAACTCCAACTTCACCTCACCAAGAGGAAGCAAACAACAACCAACTCCACCTCTCACTAGAGGGAGCAAACCAATCACCCGATCAACCTCTACCAAAGAGGGATACAACAAAAGCAAGGGTGTTTACAACTTAGAGGTTTCCACAACCTCAAACAATCTCTTTTCCACAAAACAAAGATCCTAATAGAATAGGATAGAAGATATAGCTCAAGTGTGAAAAAACTAGAGTTTGGAAAACAAAAACTCAAAGAAAAATACTTGGGAAAACTCTTTGTAAATGATAGAATTGAAGAACAAAACAAATCTCCCAAATTTCTATTTTCTTTGATTTTTCCAAAAATTCTAAAACAATAAAGATTGATCTTTTTGGCACTTAAACACTTTTGAAAACTTGTTTTTAAACCAGAGAATAAGGGAATTTTTGCTCTTGAAATCTTAGTTAAAACCATGAAGAGATGGGGTATTTATAGCCCCAAAACAAAACTAGCCGTTAGGCTGAAACTGTCAGTCTGACAGTCAACCGGTCGACTGGCCGGTCGACCGCCAACGGTCGAAAATCCGACCGTTGGAGCAGCCCGGTCGACCGCCTGGTCGACCGCCCAGATACAGAGAGCAAGCTCTCTGGTCCGGTCGACCAGCCGGTCGACCGGCCCTGTGTTTGCCAGACGTGCACAAAGCTGTGCACGTCGGTCGACCGCAACGGTCGACCGGCCCATGGTTCGGTCGACCGTTGCGGTCGACCGACCTGGCCTGTCAGCCACAGTCTGGGTCAGAAACTGGGTCAGAAAAACATGTTAAAATATTTCTAAAAAATCTTTTAACTTTTGTAAAAATCCCCAAAAATAGTTTTATCATTTTGCATTGATATATAAACATGTGATAAAAATTTCAACTCAAATATCAAACAATTTGAACTATTTTTGTGTCTTATCATTTTTACCAAAAACAAAACTTGTATTTTTCAAACTTGGATTTTTAATACATGAATAGAATAGTCAAAATAAGTTTGTCTAGAGTTTAAGCATGCATGTATAGAAAGAAACTACTATACATAAACCATGTAAACTTGTTTTGATCTAATATTCATGAAAACACATATCGATTAAATTAAAAACCGAAAAACCAATATCCAAACATAAAACTTGTGTGTGTTGTGCACTTGAGTATATCAACTATACTAAGCTTTACACATGGATCTAAACACACTAAACTCTATGATACCTAAGTCTTCTTGACGATCTTCATCTTCAAGTCGACTTGGTCCAAACACCGTGATCCAACGAGCATGGCTATGTATGATCTTGACGCTCGGGCTCGGGAATCACCAAGTGAAAGCTTCCAAACTCCTCTTTTTGAAGCAATCACCAACTAATATCTTGTTACATGACCTGAGATTAAAATCACAAGATTATTAGTAAACTTAACTACATGAGTTAATCATCATCAAAACTAGAGAGGAAGGCCTCCGGGCCAACACTTCTGTTATAGCATTGGCTTAACGGGTCGAATCCACAGGGATGGAAAGCGATAAAAACATTAACAGTTTATGTTCACGTTAGTTGTTAACAATTTCCTCTTAGTTTAAAGAATAAGAAAAAGATAAAGAAAAAGAAATCTAGATGTGATAGGTGGACTGTTAGCCCAGAGGCCTCCCACTCTAGTTTTGATGATGATTAACTCATGTAGTTATAGTTTACTAATAATCTTGTGATATTTAGTTTCAGATATTTAACCAAGATATTAGTAGGTGATTAGTTTCAACAAAGGTGTTTTGGAGCTTTCACATGGTGATTCAAGAGCTCGAGCGTCAAGTTCATATCTAGCACTCGTTGGAGTCAAGCTCGGGGAATCGTGTTTGGATCAAGTCGACTTGGAGACGGCGTTCTACAAGAAGGCTTCAGTTTGTTTAGTTAAGATTTAGTTTAGATCCATTGTAAAGATTAGATAGTGTGATATGCTCAAGTTCACAACACGCACACTTATTTTAAGTTTCATGTTTATTGGTTTTGGTTTTCGGTTTAACCGATCTTGGTTTTCATGAATAGATAGAATCAAAAAAGTTAACATGGTTTAATGTATATTAGATTTGATCTATATACATCTATGCTTCACATACTTAGAAAAACTTATTTTGATACACTATTCATGTGTTTGGAGTTTTGTATTTAGACAAAACCTATTCTTGTATTTAATGTCAAAAATAGATATAATATCTTTCATGTATATTGGATCCTATCCATATACTATATGCTTCAAAGTTGTTTAAATATCATTTTTTTGTATTTACATGTGTTTTGGAAAAATTGGATTTCTATTTCAAAAATACAAGTTTTGAAAAATACAGAATTTGGTTTAAGGCAAATTTTCCAAGTCACAAAAATAGTTCAAAATGTTTGTAACATGATTTGATTTTTACTCAAACATGTTTGTATTTCAAAGATAATACAAGAACTGATTTTTGTGAAATTTATGGGATTTTATGGGATTTAATTGATAATAAAAATCCAAGTTTTTAAGACCCTAATTAGTCAGACAGGCAGGCTGCCAGTCGACCGGGCCGGTCGACCGACGTGCACAGAACGTGCACGCTGCCTTGCTGCTCTGCTCTCTAGAAAAGCCTCCGGTCAACCGGGTCGGTCGACCGGGCAGAGAGCTCTGCTCTCTGTTTCCAGTTCGGTCCACCGGCCAGAGAGCAATGCTCTCTGGATCTGGCACGGTCGACCGGGCGGTCGACCGGAGGACTCAACGGTCAAAAATTTGACCGTTGGCCGGTCGACCGGAAGGGCAAAAATGCCCTTTTCAGCTGCCAACGGGCAGATTTTCAAATGGGTTATAAATACCCCATTTGAGTTGGTTTTTAACAAGATTTTCAAGAGCCAAAATTTCTATCTTCTCAAGTGTTTTAATACAAGTTTTCAAAAGAGTTTTTAAGGCAAAAAGATTCATCTTTATTTGTTTTCAAGGGTTGGAAAAGTCAAAGAAAAATAGAGATTTGGGATATTTGTTTTGTTCTTCATTCTACATCTATTCTAGTTGTTTTCCAGGTATTTTTCTTTGTTATTTGATTTTCAAACACCTTGATTTCTCACACTAGAGCTTATCTTCTATCCTATCTATTTAGGATCTTTGTTTTGTGGGAAAAGAAATTAGTTCGTGATCTTTATGATCACCAAGTTGTAAACCTTCCATTGATTGTGATCCCTCTAGTGAGAGGTGAATGAGTTATTATCCCTCAAGTGTGAGGTGATAGTGGAAGAGGTATTTGGCTCCCTCTAGTGAGAGGTAGAGATTGTGTTAGAATCCCTCAAGTGTGAGGTGATTGTGTTTGAGTGGCTTGTGCCTGTCCCTCTAAGTGTAAAGGTAATTTGTTTTGTGCCTTGCCTCTAAGTGTAGAGGTTGTATTTGTTGGAGAGAGGAGTTGTGTACTCCCAATTGTAATTGCCCCAATCCTTAGTGGAGGTTCCTTGTGTGGGAAGTCCTGTGTGGACGAGTTAATGGAAATCCTTCTGTGTGAAGGCGGGGACGTAGAGCTGTGTGCTCGAACCTCGAAACATATCTTGGTGTTTGCGTTTGATCCACTTTCTCTTACTCTCTCTCTCTCTCTTTCATTGTGCATTGATTCATATTGTCATATCATATACATGCTTGATTTGTTTGTGTGCCTCACTTGTGTTTAACCAAGAGAGCTTCATATAGCACCCCAATTTTATTCAGAGAAATCAAGAGGAGTTAATCCAGAGCCCTTCACCGGGAATTCGGCTACACTCTTTGGGTTATACTAAGTGTGTTGCAATTAAGTTTTAATTTCCACATTATTATTCATAGATTAGCCGTACACCTATTCACCCCCTCTAGGTGTACTTTCAATTGGTATCAGAGCCTACGCTCATGATATTAGGTTTAACCACCTAGGAGTGTGATCTTGGTTGCTAATCTATCTTTTGCATTTGCACACTTATTTGTTTATACATACACTCATGGATTGCTTGACCCCTCCCATGTATGATGTTTCCAACATTGACATGTGAAAAATTTAGGATGAGTATGTACCTAAAAACCCTAGGTTGCATGTTTTCCTTGCCGCTACCAAGAAATCCTATCTTGGTAATAGCAAGCATATAGAGGCCAATGCACAAGCCCTAACGGCACTTAGAAGTATGCTTAACAAAGAATATCTTACGATGGTTTCCAACTGTGATTCCGCCTTTGCAGTGTGGAGCACGTTGACCTCCTCCAAGTTTCAATTGCCAATCCAAATGGAGAAGGAATCTAGTGAGGATGAATCCGAACAACGATGCTACATGGTCCAAGGGAATGACTCCCTTGAGGTACATTCGGACACGCAACTAGATAGTGCTAGTTCTTCTTGTGATGATTATGTTGATCCCGATGCCTTGAATAAAGAACAATCTATTGTTTGTGAGAACCTCCTTAAAAAATACAAAGTTTGAAAAAGAAAACTTGTAAGTTAAAAAAGAAAATAAGGATTTATTTTCAAAACTTGATTTGACTTTACAAGAGAAAGTTGAGATTTCAAATGAGTGTGACTCTTTGAAAACCCAACTTGAACTTGTTTAAATGAAAACAAGATTTTAAAAAATAAAAATGATTGTGAAAATGTTTTGAAGAAAAATGAGTCTTTAACTTTAAAACTTGATTTTGTCCTAAAAGAGAATGAATTCTTGAAAAATAAAATTGCTTCTATTTCAAAGGATTTGGATTTGGTTTCCAAGAAAAACATTTCTTTGAAAAATGATTTAGATTCTCATGTTTGCCATGCTAGTGTAGCTTTACATTCTAGCTCACCTATTGCATGCTCACTTTATCTTCAAGTATTAAAAATGATATAAATATTTTGAAGAAAAGTGTTGATTGTTTGGGCTCCACTTTAAGCCATTGTGCCATGAACCATACACGTTTGGAATCTATGTTTCAAAAACAAGTTCCTCCTATGCATGCACACAAACCACGGCATACACATGCTTCCCACGTTCACACCCATAACACTTTGTATGCTCATGTGTACACATGTACACATTGTGGACGTAAGGGCCACCTTACTAAATTTTGTTATAATAGGATACATGATTCCAATTTAGCAAATAAATTTGTTTGAGTTAGGAAAGGAGCTAACCCTCATGGACCCAAAAGAGTATGGGTACCAAAGACCACTCCTATTTTATTTGATGTAGGTGTGGGCTCTCACATGACGTGAGAGTGATGGTGCCTTGAGATGGATGCGTTCCGAGCTTAAAGAGGACTATTTGGATGCATCACTTTCAAGGGGAGTTTGATGGGAGGACCACCTTGGTTTGGAGATATGGAGATGTGCCCTATCGATTTGGGTAACGATCTCTTACTCCTCATTATGTTTACATGCTTTCATTTTATTCATTTTTAGCATATTTTGATGTTTCATGATTAGTATGTTAAATGTCATGATTATTAGACTTGTGATATGCATGATTAGTATTTGAGATCACCCATGTTTAATATGGACTTATACTTTTGTGATTCTCACATTTGTTTTAGCTATTGTGTATATCATAGATCTAATGCATGTTCATTTACATAATGATCATATGTATGTTTATAAGTTTTGTTTTGATTTCTATGCTTCATGTTTTGATTACATGTTTAGATGTTAGTTTTCATTAAAGCTTGGATATATACTTGTACAACTAGTAAGCCACAAATAGATTATTATATGTTTGTTCTTGATTGCTCATTTGTACTTATTAGATGTACTAGTATAGTCTAGTTTTGATGATTCATACATTTTGACTTGTATTCCATATTTTGACATGCTTTTTTTGTTTATATTTAAACTTCATGTATATGTCTATTTTGTCTAAACTAATAGTTATACATATACATCCTTGAGCCACTTGCCTTCATGCATATACTTTTGTGGACTCGTTTATGTTTGAATATGTATGTATACTCTAGTTTGTATAAAACATACATATGCCTTGAAGATTAAATTATTTTGATGAAAATCAGATTTTCTTATTTTTTCATGTTTTAAGGAATTTCACATGAGCTTGATTGTCTATTTTCATGATGATGTGGTTCACATAACTCTTATATACTCACTTTACTTAATGTTTTCTCATGATTGTTTTCATGAGTACAATATATGCTATATAGATTTGAGTGTGTTGGTGATCATGTGATTTACATGTTTTTCATGAAATATATTTTTGTTTTATTCCTTACTTGAAAGATTTCGTACTAGATTACAAATTTTTCATATTACTAGTTCGTATTCTTCATATGGTAGAGTTTTTAAATGTGTTATATTATTTTTAAACTTATTTTTGAAAACCTCTACCCTTCCAAGGGCGGCTAGTTGGGCGACCATGCCTTGTATGCTCATTATTGAAATTTATTTAAAACATGTGCATGAAATGGGTGGTAGGAAGTATGAGTTATACACTTGATCTTATTGTGTTTTCAATTGATATCATTGTATTTTTTCAATTGGTATCACTATTGACATTCTTTTTATATACTCATATAATTTTAAGTTTAAGCATACATATATAAAAACTTAAACTTCAAATAGTATCAATTTCGATTGGTATTCATTTTTTATACATATATATGTATTTTATTTGTGCTTACTATATCTCTATATCTTTGAGCACAAATTTTGATTATGATAAGCTTGATTTCTTAAATGACTATTATATTTCAATTGATCATGCTTCAATTGGTATCTTATACAAGCTTATGCATCATTTTGTTTGGTATTTCATAAAGAGTGAGAAAATTCATTTTCACCTTTCAATTGGTTTTGTTTATCTTTGGTATTTTGCTCCCACACTTTATGTTGAAAATGATTTAAAAATGATATTGATTTTTTTTGATATCATACGCTCCTAATAAATATCATTTTCAATTGTTATATGTTTCATTATTTTCAATTGGTATATGTTTCATTTTCAATATTAGTATCAAACATTAAATTGATATATTCTCTATTTGGTATTTCTATTGTTAAATGAGTTTAGTGTTTAACTAAAAAGATTGGTTTATGTTTTTCAACTTGGTATCAAAAGTGTAAAATATTTTCAATTGGTACTAATTTTTACAATTGGTATCAAGATTACCTATATGTTTATATCTTTCAATTTGGTATCAAATTTTTTTGGTTGGTTTCTTCAAAATGTTTTATTTACTTTCAATTGGTATTCTTCAAAATTTTTTGGTTGGTTTACCTATTTGTTTATTTTCAATTGGTATTATGATGTACTAAATTGATATATTTTTTTTCAATTGGTGTCATAATGTTTTGTTTTGATTTCACCCCTTAGTGATTTTTGTTTCGGATAAAAAGGGGAAGAACATTGTTTTATTGTTTACTTTAACCCCTTTTGTTGATGATTGACAAAAAGGGAGAGAAGTATTTGAGTATATATGCATGTTTATTTATAAGTTTATATCAAAGTTTGTTTCATATTGGTATCAAGAGAGTTTGTTTTATATTTTGTTGATATTGGTATCAAGAGCATGGATATTAGTATCAAGAACATATTCTTGTGTTTTGTTTTATTGATATCAAGAACTTTTATTAAAATTTTTTATTGTTGGTATCAAGAGCTTTTATTGATTATCTTTCAATTGGTATCAAGAGCTTTATTGCTTTTATTGATAAGCTTTCAATTGAAAATTTTATAGTATCAAGAGCAATTATTTAAGAACATGTTTATTTTAAGTTTATATTTTCAATTGGTATTTAAGAACATGTTTATTTTAAAAAGAGGGAGAAATATTTATTTAAAATTTTGGTATCAAAAGCATTTCATTTCATTATTTTATGCATGTTTATGCATATTCATATTTAACATTCATTGCATATCTTATTGTTTATTGCTATGCATGAGTAAAGGAGGAGCTTCTTTGAAGCTTAACTTTAATCCATGCATATATAACTCCATGAGTTTTGTCATTATCAAAAAGGGGGGATTGTTGGCCCAGAGGCCTTCCACTCTAGTTTTGATGATGATTAACTCATGTAGTTATAGTTTACTAATAATCTTGTGATATTTAGTTTCAGATATTTAACCAAGATATTAGAAGGTGATTAGCTTCAACAAAGGTGTTTTGGAGCTTTCACATGGTGATTCAAGAGCTCGAGTGTCAAGTTCATATCTAGCACTCGTTGGAGTCAAGCTCAGGGAATCGTGTTTGGATGAGTCGACTTGGAGACAACGTTCTACAAGAAGGCTTCAGTTTGTTTAGTTAAGATTTATTTTAGATCCATTGTAAAGATTAGTTAGTGTGATATGCTCAAGTTCACAACACACACACTTATTTTAAGTTTCATGTTTATTGGTTTTGATTTTCGGTTTAACCGATCTTGGTTTTCATGAATAGATAGAATCAAAAAAAGTTAACATGGTTTAATGTATATTAGATTTGATCTATATACATCTATGCTTCACATACTTAGAAAAACTTATTTTGATACACTATTCATGTGTTGGAGTTTTGTATTTAGACAAAACCTATTTTTGTATTTAATGTCAAAAACATAGATATAATACCATTCATGTATATTGGATCCTATCCATATACTATATGCTTCAAAGTTGTTTAAATATCATGTTTTTGTATTTACATGTGTTTTGAAAAAATCGGATTTCTATTTCAAAATACAAGTTTTGAAAAATACAGAATTTGGTTTAAGGCAAATTTTCTAAGTCACAGAAATGGTTCAAAATGTTTAGAACATGATTTGATTTTTACTCAAATATGTTTGTATTTCAAAGATAATATGAGAACTGATTTTTGTGAAATTTATGTGATTTATGGGATTTAATTGATAATAAAAATCAAAGTTTTTAAGACCCTAATTAGTCAGACAGGCAGGCTGCCGGTCAACCGGGCCGGTCGATATCGTAGCAGTGAGCGGTCGACCGGGCCGGTCGACCGACATGCACAGAACGTGCACGCTGCCTTGCTGGGGAGGCCGGTCGACCGGGTCGGTCCACCGCCAGAGAGCTTTGCTCTCTGGAAAAGCCTCCGGTCGACCGAGTCGGTCGACCGGGCAGAGAGCTCTGCTCTCTGTTTCCAGCTCGGTCGACCGGGCGGTCGACCGACCAGAGAGAAATTGCTCTCTCAATCTGGCATGGTCGACGGGCGCGTCGACCGGACGGCTCAACGGTCAAAAATTTGACCGTTGGCCGCTCAACCGGTCTGTCGACCGGAAGGGCAAAAATGCCCTTTTCAGCTGCCAACGGGTAGATTTTCAAATGGGTTATAAATACCCCATTTAAGTTGGTTTTTAATAAAATTTTCAAGAGCCAAAATTTCTATCTTCTCAAGTGTTTTAATACAAGTTTTCAAAAGAGTTTTTAAGGCAAAAAGATTCATCTTTATTTGTTTACAAGGGTTGAAAAAATCAAAGAAAAATAGAGATTTGGGATATTTGTTTTGTTCTTCATTCTACATCTATTCTAGTTGTTTTTTCAAGTATTTTTCTTTGTTATTTGATTTCCAAACACCTTGATTTCTCACACTTGAGCTTATCTTCTATCCTATCTATTTAGGATCTTTGTTTTGTGGGAAAAGAAATTGGTTTGTGGTCTTTGTGATCACCAAGTTGTAAACTTCCATTGATTGTGATATCCCTCTAGTGAGAAGTGATTGAGTTGTTATCCCTCAAGTGTGAGGTGATACTGGAAGTGGTATTTGGCTCCCTCTAGTGAGAGGTGGAGATTGTGTTGGAATCCCTCAAGTGTGAGGTGATTGTGTTTGAGTGGCTTTCTGCCTATCCCTTTAAGTGTAGAAGTGATTTGTTTTGTGCCTTGCCTCTAAGTGTAGAGGTTGAATTTATTGGAGAGAGGAGTTGTATACTCCCAATTGTAATTGCCCCAAATCCTCAGTGGAGGTTCCTGTGTGAACGAGTTAGTGAAAATCCTTCTGTGTGAAGGCGGGGACGTAGAGCTGTGTGCTCAAACCTCAAAACATATCTTGGTGTTTGCGTTTGATCCACTCTCTCTTACTCTCTCTCTTTCATTGTGCATTGATTCATATTGTCATATCATATACATGCTTGATTTGTTTGTGTGCCTTACTTGTGTTAACCAAGAGAGCTTCATATAGCACCTCAACTCTTATTCAGAGGAATCAAGAGGAGTTAGTCCAGAGCCCTTCAGTGAAAATTCGGCTACACTCTTTGGTTATACTAAGTGTGTTGCAATTAAATTTTAATTTTGGTATTATTGTTCATAAATTAGCCGTACACCTATTCACCCCCTCTAGGTGTACTTTCATGGAGAAGGCGATGAAATGGCGATGTGAAAATAAAAGAGAAGTGATTTTGAAAACAAAAAGAAGAAGATGAAAAAAAGATGATCTAAGAAGTTGGTGAAAACAATGAAG
Source organism: Agave tequilana (assembly GCA_038442645.1). Taxonomy (NCBI): domain Eukaryota; kingdom Viridiplantae; phylum Streptophyta; class Magnoliopsida; order Asparagales; family Asparagaceae; genus Agave; species Agave tequilana. The sequence goes on from JAVJIF010018645.1 coordinate 101,303, forward strand.
AAAATGATAAAAGGGTTTGACATTGATTTCTAAAATAAGATAAAAAAATTCATGGCTACTAACTACTAATTGCTCCTCTAACCATGCTAACCTCTTAGTGATAGTTGCCTCACATGGATCCTTGGCCATCACTAGTCCTTGGCTTCAAGAGACGATATAAAGCATGGCACATAAGATTGTTCTTCCACATTCAAAGAACACATCCATACCACACAACAAGTTCCAAGCTACTATTAAATCATCAAAACTGGTTAGAGGTGAGTATGAAATAAAGAAGACATTGCAAGTTAGCAAGTTAGTGGGTTAGGTGTTAGAATATTAGAATGTTAAAATCCATCATCATGAGCCATCAATAGCTCTTGCAAAATCAAAGCCTTGTAGAGGCTATTAGATTCATGTGGATTATCAAGTAAGTGGTTAGATGGTTAGTGGTTAGTAATTAGATTTTCATGAGAAGAAAAATTAGCTAAGCATCATGTAAAAGATGGAGAAAATTACAATGAAGAAGAAAGGAGACACCTTTATGTAGATTGTCACCATCTATTACATCAATCTCTCTCTCTTTCTCTCTCTGAATCTTGCCGCCCTAATACATGATCTAAAAACGAAATGAAAATACAAAAGAAAAGAAAAAAAAAGGAACATCTACACTAACCAAACTAAAAGATAGAAAACCTAGCTTATTTCTCAATCTGCTTTTGTTCCGGGTCTCTGTAGTACTATTTATAGGCAAAAGAAGGTTTCAGAAGACGAGACGAGGCCACGTGTCAAAAATCGACGCGTGGGCCCACCAAAGGGCCGCGGAAACGCGGCCATAGCCGCGTTTTCACCGTAAAACTAGGGATGTAGGTCCCTGGTTTTGGTGCGTAGGTTCGCCTCGCTTTGGGGACCTTCTAGATATACTCAGATTCGGTTATTTCTTTCCAAATTCTTGTCAGACACCCACCAACGTGTAAATTCAATGTATCTTCTAGAAACTCTCTAGCTTGGCCTCCAAGAAATTCAGATTTAATTACCCGAAAATGGGTTTAATTAAGCTCTTATTACTCCTTTTCCCCTAAACTCTTGATTTATCTGCAAAGTAGACCAAAACACAATTAGAAATGATATTTTATTCATAAATCGGTAGGAAAATGTGATATAATAATGCAGAACTGTAGACTAATTACACCCTCACACTTATCTTTTTGCTCGTCCTGAGCAAAACAAGAAAAAGAAAAATTATACTACAAATGTTATTACACCACTTTCGCAGGTGACGTGATTACACTGAGCGTGTGCAACAAGCCGTTAAACCTCTAGGTTACTCCTAGAGGAGGAGTTTTATCTCCTGAGCGTTTTCAGTGAATTGCTCCCACAAAATCCATAAAGAAAGAAGGCAAATGTTAGTGTTTTGAAAACACATTTTGAAAGAGAGACAAGTTTTGAAATATTTTTGCAAAAAATAAGCGATCTAAGATCATAAGTCCACCAAAAATTATTCCTCCTTAAACTTAGTCTATATACAAGATTGTGTCTCATCAAGTAAGGTAAGAATTTAAAATAGATTGAATATTTTATCCTTCATAAAAGCAAGATAATATGCACTTTGTGACAGTGAAGATTTCTGGGATTTCAACTCTAATCATCAAGCCATTTATTTATATATTTTTTTCTTTTTTTCTTCTCTTAGTTTTCTTTGGCTTTCTAGTTTACCCAGGTAGTGAGCCTTTAACCAATAACTCCCAGACCAGATGGTCATAGGGTACAAATGAGAAAACATCCCTCGGGCTTAAGGACTCGAGTAAACAAGGCCACAAAACTAAGAGGAATTATTTATTTCTTATGACTACTGTTAGGCGTGAATAATCATGCTTCTTGAGGCATAGTTATCCAGCTTAATAAGTGATTTTTTTTATATATATCATATAAATTTTTTTTTATTTATGTATTTTAGGTCTTTGTTTTTATCCCAAAAATGTGTAAGTGTGAAGTGCATACTATGTAAGGTAAAAAATTAAAATAAAATTATCTCTCTAATTTCTCTTTACTTAACCAATAATTTTAAATAAGATCTATCATTTTGACTAGGTTTAAGATGTCATAATTTTAAGGCTTCCTTAATTTCTAAGATCATCTTAATTTTCTTAAAAATAGATTAAAACTTTGTCTCTTGCTTCAAAAAGTTTGTAAAAAAAGAGAAAAAATCCTATACAAAAGAAAAATTTCTAAGATATCCTAAAAGAAGTGAATAAAGAAAGAAAATCTAAAAAATTTCTATGTTAGTAAACCCTCCCCCATACTTATCTCATGCATTGTCCTCAATGCATCGTAAATGTATGTATGCATGAAACAAATAGAGAGGGAAGGAAAAATCACCACAAGGTGGTGGTTTCGGTGGTGGTCTGATTGGTCCAGGAAATAGGGCCCAATCCAATTTGCGTGGAATTCGGGGGAACCCATGAGAGACCTATATAATACAACCCACTAAAATGATATATATATGAATGATTTTTATTAAGAATTTTATCCCATCTAATTTCAAATTCTCAAAATAATTTCGGAGTCAATTTATCAACCCCCTTGCTCCAAAATGGAGTGTGAAAAGATAGAATGATTGATTTGGCCTTAGTAAGTACAAGCTAATACTGACTCCGGGAAGTGACTTAAGTCAAGTAAAGATTCAGGAGTCAAAATTGGTTCAGGAATCGGGTCCAAATCAAGAAGTGAAATTCTAATCCACATCATTTTCCCATAACGGAATGTGACTTTCTAAGATTGGTGATTCAAGTTCAAGAATGACAGGTATGGGAATTAAAACTGACTCTAAAATGTTGCTCAAATCGGGTAGCAAAACAGGAGTCAACACTGATTTAGCAATTTGAAATGGATCACAAATTTGAGGATCGAAGTCATATTCTTGTCTAAGTCAATTTCTTTGAAAGGAAAACTTGCCAATTTGTCAATGGACATTCAAAAGTTTAAAAATTTGTCAAGTTCAATTTGTTGATCATAAAAATTGGTGATTCAATTTCATGATGGATTGGCACAGGATCCAATACTGACTCGGGAAAAAGATTGAAGTGAGGTAAAGATACCGGAGTCAACATTGAATCAAAAAGTGGAATTGAATTACCAAGTTGAGGTTCAGGATCACATTCATTATCAAGTTCAATCTCAGGAAAGGGGTAACTTGCCAGCATGTCAACATGTTCTCAAAATTTGATCTTGGTCAAGTTCAAATGGGTGTGCTGAAATTGAACTTGGTTTCCAAAACAACATGATTCCTGATCTAGATCGATAGAGTTGGAGATATTTGGATTGGTGAATGGTGATAAGAGTGAGTTTTCTCATTCCGATGAATGTTCCAATTGATTCAGTTGTGTTTCTAACCTATCGATAGACTAGGCAAAAGATTTTTGAAATTATTGCGAGGTCTCATGCAAGATTTCTATGTTCCTTTCTAACTTAGATTTTTCTTCAAATGGTTGTTCTAGAAAGGAGTGTAGGAATCTTGGTTTTGAAAAAATTGTGAAGATTGTGGGTCAACAAGTTTTAAGATTGTCGCTCGGACTCACGCAAGAGTTTTCTCAGTCAATTCTAAGATGGATGTTTGATCATTTTGAAGAGGGGGACTGAGTAAGACTCTTGAAATATTATGAAATTGGGAGGCCAACATGTTCTGAAATTGCCGTCCGTCTTCTTACAGGTTGGCTTCTATACTCTTTTCTAACTCGAAGTTTTCTTCACATGGTGGTTCTAGAAA
>JAVJIF010018646.1:0-85857 GCA_038442645.1 Agave tequilana
CCATTTAATGGGTGATTAAAGGCCTACCAAGTAGCCATTGACTTTAGGGAGGAGATTTTGTTTGCCCAGGGCATCAAATCACGAATCTAGGAGATCAAGTGGACAAGAGACAGATGGGACAACACGCTGCCCAAACCATGGAGCGCGTCGTTCTGACATGGCCGCAGAAACGCAGCCAGGACCGCGTTTCCGCGGCCATACGGTCGCGGCGCGCGCCTGGCTTAGGGCCAGGGGTTGTCCCCCTGGCCCCCTTTCCCCTGGTGCCTATAAATACCCCCCAGGGGTCTTCTGTTTGGGGATATTCAGAACTTTAGGATCTTTATGTTAGTTTGATTTTGGAGTTGTAGTTGTTGTTGTTTTTCTTCTTCTTCTAGTTGATTTAACCATTAGAGTGAAAGAGAGAGAGAGAGAGAGAGAGAGAGAGAGAGAGAGAGAGTGTGTAAAAGTTGTATTTGGAAGGTGCCAAGCTAATACAAGTAAATACTTGTAGACACTCAAAAAAGAACAACTCTTAGACAGCTTTCTGACCGGTCTGAACGACGTCTAACTTGTCGACATTTACAAAATACAAGTCACAGACAAGCTGACGATCAGTTTTTACCCATCTCCGAGGGACAAATCAGCGACTTGGACTATACTGATCCAGTGAAGCAGACAGTAAGCCAAGATTGTCTTTGAAGAGACCTAAGCAGGCCTAAGATGCTAAGTTAGCTTAACACTTAGCATCACATGAGCCAAAAGGGATAGCCTCGACTGAGAGGCTAAGTTTGTCTAGATTCTCCTTGAAGCTCTCCACAGAGAGCTAACTTACAGCTTCGCCTGAAGCTAATTCTAGATTCGCCGGAAGCTTTCTTGATAGCTTCTCATGAAGCATTTTATAGCTCCACAGAGAGCTAACTTACAGCTTCGCCTGAAGCTAATTCTAGCTTCGCCGGAAGCTTTCTTGATAGCTTCTCATGAAGTTTTTCATAGCTTCACAGAGAGCTAACTTACAGCTTCGCCTGAAGCTAATTCTAGCTTCACCGGAAGCTTTCTTGATAGCTTCTCATGAAGCTTTTCATAGCTCCACAGAGAGCTAACTTACATCTTCGTCTAAAGCTAATTATAGCTTCTCCGGAAGATTTCTTGATAGCTTCTCATGAAGCTTTTCATCGCTCTACAGAGAGCTAACTTACAGCTTCGTTTGAAGCTAATTCTAGCTTCTCCGAAAGCTAATTCTAGCTTCTCAGGAAGCTTTCTTTCTAGCTTCTCATGAAGCTCTTCATAACTCCAGAGAGCTAACTTACAGCTTCGCCTGAAGCTAATTCTAGCTTCTCTGGAAGCTAATTCTAGCTTCTTTGGAAGCTTTCTTGATAGCTTCTCATGAAGCTTTTCATTAGCCCCGTTGCGGGTCTTTTTATGGTCATCTTTGACCAATCAAATCTTCAGATGAGATCATTGTGATCGAGATCAAATTTGGCAGTTGCTTGACATGATCTCTTGACTCTCCCAATTAGGTAAGAAGATCAGGGGAGATCCTCAATTAACTGGAGAGGATCAAGGGAGTATCCCTTATTAAGAGGAGCCAACTTTTATGGTCATCTTTGACCAATCAAACTCCAAATGAGATCATTGTGGTCGAGATCAAATTGATAGTTACACCCATCATTTCTCATTAAGGGGAGATAATCAAGGGAATCATAACTCCATATTAAGCCTATAAATAGTCCACTAGTAGGCTAGGCTCAAGGGCTTGAAAAGATTCAACTCCAAGAGGCTTTTTGAAGAGCACAAGCTTCCTTGGTGGTTTCAAAGCATAAGCCAATAAGAGATCTATTCTCTTACTTCTAAGAATTCAGAGAATCACTTCTCTAATCTTATAAGGATAAATTCAGGATGCTAATACCCTAAGATCTTCCTCCCTCTCAAGGAATTTTTGGAACCAGGCGAGAAGGAATTCCCAAGCGGAGGCAGCTCGAGAAGTAACAAGAGGGCTCTACCGACCTTCTGTTCTCCGATTCCCCAAACTAGGCGAGAAGGGAATCCCATCAGGCGACAGTCCGATTGTTTGATCGATCGCATTGTCAAAGGGATAAAGTGATCGCGCGCTGATCAGATTCCTACCGGTACACTTTCCAGAAATCTCAGAGGAGATCTACCTGTAATCTTCTTACTGCAAAGAATTACTTGTAATTTCACTCCTCGACACTTTTTTGTAAGTTTTTCCCCTTTGCAAAATCAATGAAAAACAAGATGGCGACTCCGCTGGGGAATGCATTCTCCACTGCTGAGAATCAAGTGTCGCAATGCGACGATCAGACCTTCGGGTCTATTGCTAAGACGTTGGTCATTCACTTTGACCAAGAGAGGTTTGAACAACTTCTCTCTGGGGGTAGCACAAGCCCCTTACATGTGCGCAAGGAGGTCAGCGTAGGCAGAGCCCCTCTGGCTAACTCTTGGAAGCAAGTCTCTGTTGAGACAAATAAGGTTCTCTGCAAGCCTATTACTTCCTCCGCGAGGCTAAACCGACTCTATGCGAGTCTAGCACAGTCTCAGTAGAGACTAACATAGCCCGCGTCAGCATATTAACACTATGCGCAAAGCTATAAAGGTTCCTTGTGAACCTAAAACAGCCTTTGCTAAGGCTATGTGGATTGCAAAAGCTGTAGATAGATCTCTTGATTCAGCTTCCTGTGAAGCTAAAATAGTCTCTGACTGCAAGACTATTTCAGCTCTTCACAGAGCTAAGCCACGCCTGTCATGCGAAGATAAAGGTAAAATGCCCGCCTGCTTCGCTGAGGCCATTAGCCGCGAGGCTAGAACGGCGACTATGCCTTCGCCTAATTCAGGAGCAGTGACTCCTCGCGCCAACCTCGTTCTTCCGAGCGAAGTTACTGATAGCACGACAGACAAGCACCAGTACCCTAGGGTACGCGTGAAGTTCCCAGCCGCCAAGTTAAAACTAAAGCACCTAACAGTGCTAACTACCTTTGCGAGAAGGCAACGAGCAAAGCATCGCAGCATGCTTCAAGCGTTAAGTTCGCTCTTTGCAGCGGAGCTGAGGGATCGTCCTTAGGCGCTGACAGCGGTGCTTATGCAGCTTCAGCGCCTAAGGGTGCTCCCAAAGTTCTTAGCCGCGAAGCTAGGGCTAAAGCACTTTGTGCTAACAGCGGGCTACTGCAGCCCCATTTACATCATCAGCACTATTAGGCAGTGCTAGGTTCGCCGCTAGCGACAAAACCAAAGCACTGAGTGCTAAAAACCTTGGCCGCGAGGTTAAAAATGAAGCACCACTGAGTGCTAACAGCGGGGCTATTTCAACCTCGCTCACAGGAAGAACTCTGCGCAACAGAGCTAAAACAGTAGCTTCTCCTTGTGAAGCTACTCTTTCAGGGGAAGCTATCCTAGCTTCGCCTATAACCCAAAAGAAAGTCTTCAAGGCTAAGCCCAGGGTTTCTCAACCCAAGCAAGCTAATATCCAGTTTCTCCGAGTCTCCATGTTGGATCAGTTGGACCCAGGTAATGCAGACTTGCGGGATTATCTGAGCAACAAGTGAAAACTCCGCTCCGAAGAGCCAGTTCACATCTCGCCATCCCAGTGCGGACAAGTGGGGTATCAACCTGTGACGGTACATTCCGTCCACTGTTGTTTGGGACCAATCCCCACAACTTCTCCTCCGAGCTAACAATCGTGTTCAACCAGCTGTCAGTCCAAACTTCTGAGAAGCTCAAGTCTCGAAAGAAGAAGACAGTGAAGGTGCCTCACCTCGCAGCTGCCTCTGTCAACATGATAAGCAGAGGAAGGGATCTACTATGATCTCAAAGAAGAAACAGGAGTTTCACACTCCCTCATTCAGTTCTCCAGGGCCCGACTATAGCCCCGGCTTAGGTCAGGTTCTGGTCGAACAAAGGGTACCTTCTAATGTACAATACCCTGTAATCATGGACAACCTTCTTCCTCAGAAGCTATGTTGCCAGAACCATTGAAACACCAATTCCAATGGTCTGATGATGAAGAGAAGCCAGTGGCTACGCTTCCTCCGCCACCATCAACTCTGTTCAGGCAAGTTTGTATCAGCTAACATGGCTGATAGCAACAATGATGATGATCTCCGTCATCCATGGAGGCGCAGGAGCAGACTACCAAGGCCCAGCAAAAAGTCTTGGACAATATCCAGCAAATATTGGCTCAGCTCCGGACAAACCGGAACAATGATAACATAACCGGTAGTAATCACGAGAATAAGGAGAACAATAACGATGAACCTCCCAAGACTGATCATTCAAAGGAGGGCTCTTCAATCGATGCCGAAGTGATCAAAGGCATCCAGGCTCAGATCGCATCCCTAGCCCAAAGGGATGAACTGAAGAAAGTAGGGCGGTCCGTCCTTACCCTTGGAATGGGATTCAGTCCATATCTGCCAAAGTTCAAGCCACCAATGTTGCACTCGTATGATGGCAAGAGCTCGCCAAATCAGCACATTTACTACTTCCGATCGCAAACCGGTAATGTAGTAGGTAATGATGCTATCATGGCCAGACTGTTCATTGGCACCCTCAAGGGGTAGCCTTTGATTGGTTTAGGAGTCTCCCCACGAATCCATCAATTCCTGGCTCGACTTGGAAACCCGATTTCTCTACCGATTCTATGAGGATGATACCGAGGTGACCATGGGCATGCTCCTTTCGACAGTCCAAAAGGAGGAGAATCTATACGGGATTACATAGAGAGATTCCGCAACCTTTCTCTCATGTGCCCTGCAGGTATGCCTTTGCCTATGTTGCTTCAGACGTGTAGGCATAACTTCCTCGACAAAGTGAAAGTTCGCATGAGAGCCGTCAAAGCCCACACTTGGAAGGAGCTTATTGAACAAGCCGAGATAGCTGAAAAATCAGCTAAAAAGTTTGAGACCCCCAAAAGCAGGTGGGGAATCAACAATAAAAGCTATGACACAGCTGAATCTTCTGATACATCAGCATTGGAAATATATGGAGGAACTAGATCAAGAAAGGTAACTCCAACAGGACTTCGGAGTATCAAAGACAATACTCCTTCAAAGATGAGCATGTGGTGACACTTTTTCACTTGCTTAACAAAGGCAACAAGCTCAAGTTGCCAAGGCTAGACGCCCAGACGAAGTAGGACGAACGAATGATCCCAACTATTATCTTTTTCATAGGATGGTTCATCATCCTACTTGCAGGTGCATGTCCTTAAAGACAAAATCCAAGCACTGATCGAAGTAGGTGCTTTGACTCTGAAGTTAGAACATAAAAAGGCCACTGCCTAACTCCTATCCTGAAAGGGAGTATGGAGGTAGTCAACTCTACTTCCAAGACATGGGTCTTATTCCATCAACGGCTAAAGCAATGGGACTCAAGTAAGTTCAAAGCTAAAGGCAAGTCTTACAATATCTCTCGCAGCAGATGACACCACACAAGCCACTTCTCTCAGCAGTTCTGAAGAGGAGACAACCGATAGCCGATGGCACTAGGTCTGGCAAATAACTTGCGATAGTACAACCAGACCCCGATGAGACACAACAGCCAACAACGTCAGAAAACGCGCAGGGGTTGGAATATGTCATTCCACCAACTAAATGAGGACAACCTTTTATAGTAGAGGCAGTCTACTCGAGTGAAGCTTATCGCCTAGCGAATCCAAACGGTGACACGCTCCTGATGCCAATCAATGACAAGTGCTATCCATGATCACGTTAACACTATACCTCTGATCAAAGAAGTACTATGCGTGATCATGTTAACATTACACCTCTGATCATCAAGTCGGACTCGTCTGACTGTTTCATCTCCTCAAGAGTCCCTTTTCACAGGTGGAATCAATTTCAACCATCTCTGCATTCTTCTTTTGGCAAATCAATTCGGCTTCACGATGATCTTGAATGAGTCGAATTCATCGAAGAAGGTTCGTGATGCATCCTTGCAGGACCTTTCTAATGTTTCCACATTCATGTTCAGATTCGATGATCAGCTGTGATTAAAGTCTTGATTATGACGAACAAAAGTGAAACTCCATGAGGAATCTCGATTTACTCGATATATTTCCTGTGAAGTTTGTACTCCATATCTAGACACGAAGGTCAGCTGAGAACCAAAGTCTTGATGAATAAAAGGTGACGCTCCACGAGAAATGTCGATCTACCCAACAAATTTCCCATGAAGTTTAGACTTAACTCTTTAATCCCCAGTAAGATTTTAGAGGTCACCAGTGGAATACAGAAATGTTCACTTTATGTGACACGATCTGAAGCCTTCGGTGAATAAGGCTAGAGGAAAACATTGGTTTCTAAGCCCAATATAAATCCTCAACAACTCATCATACTGAGAGAAATAGCATGGCTAGCCCAACTCAAACGGTAGTTGGTAAAGGCATATCAATCCGTTGATAGCTGAGGATTTGCTAAAAATCCTAAGGGACCTGTTCTCATTTGATTCCCCAGCTAAGGATAGAAGAAAATGTTGGCCTTTAAGCCCAACATAAGTCCTTGACAACTCATCATGCTGAGGGGAATAGTATGGCTAGCCCGACTTAAACGGTAGTTGATAAAGGCATACCAAATCCGTTGACAGCTGAGGATTTGCTAAAAATCCTAAGGGACCTGTTCCCATTTGATCCCGCAGTTAAGAGTAGAGGAAAATGTTGGCCTTTAAGCCCAACATAAGTCCTCGATAACTCATCATACTGAGGGGAATAGCATGGCTAGCCCGACTCAAACGGTAATTGGTAAAGGCATATCAAATCCATTGACAGCTGAGGATTTGCTAAAAATCCTAAGGGACCTGTTCCCATTTGATTCCCTCTCCAAAATCACTTACCAATTCCTATCCATGGAATGATGAGACCACATATAAAGGTATTCATATCCCTTGCAAAAAGATGAGTCTAACCTATCATGTTAACACTAAACCTCTGGTAGCAAGACTATAATCTACTCCCCAACGGATAAAACCAATATCCCCAGTGAATAAACCCCACTTGTCATTCTCTTCAGCAGGACGACAGGTCCACTCGAATTACTGTTATGTTCAAGCACCTCTAACAGTAAATGAATCCTTGTCAAGTTAACATCACATCTCTGACAAATTGCTTTACAAATCCCCACGGAGTTCTTTTTGTCACGTTAACGATCACCTCTGACATGTAATCTCTTATGGGATTCATTTTCTAACTCCCCAAACTTTCTGGTAGACTCCCCTCAAAGTCTATTGTTTCTAATAATCAGTCCTCAGTAGACTTTTCTGGTTATCACGTTAACATATACCTCTGACAATTTCTTCCAAAGGACATCCGAAGGAGATATCAAAATCCCCATGGAGTTCATAATTGAATCCTATTTCCCCCGATAGGATTGTTTCTTTGTCATCATGTTCAGTTCATCACCTCTGAATGACAAAATTTTGAGCTTGGTGGCTTCTCAATCGGTTATATCCTTGTTACCTCTGAACTGACAGATAGCCAAGTCTCATCTTTCAGTCCAGTATAGGACTATTTCTTTGTCATCATGTCTAGTTCGTCACCTCTGAATGACAAAATTTCGAGCTTTGTGGCTTCTCAATCGGTTATGTCCTTGTTACCTCTGAACAGACAGATAGCCAAGTCTCATCTTTCAGTCTGGTAGGGACTATTTCTTTGTCGTCATGTCCAGTTCGTCACCTCTAAACGATAAGACTTCGTGTCTGGTGATTCCTAATCAGTTATGTCTAGCTCGTCACCTCTGAACAGACGGATTCCTAGATCTGCTCCCCTTTGTCCCTAGTGAGTTCTCATACTCAGACTGATTTTATCACGTTCCTAACCTTTGAATAATTTTCAGTCAAAGTTCTAATTTCTTTAGGGAATTCTACTTGGTGAATGCTCTCTCTTGAACAACTGAGGCAATTAAAAGTATTTCGAAATCCGAACCATCCCATTGCGGATTTACGAAAACATTGAAGGGGGTCTTGTTGACACTCAAAAAAGACAACACTCTCAGACAGCTTTCCGACCGGTCTGAACGACATCTAACTTGTCGACATTTACAAAAGACAAGTCACAGACAAGCTGACGATCAGTATTTACCCATCTCCGAGGGACAAATCAGCGATTTGGACTCTACTGATCCAGTGAAGCAGACAGTAAGCCAAGATTGTCTTAGAAGAGACCTAAGCAGGCCTAAGATGCTAAGTTAGCTCAACGCTTAACATCACATGAGCCAAAGGGATAGCCTCGACTAAAAGGCTAAGTTTGTCTAGATTCGCCTTGAAGCTCTCCACAGAGAGCTAACTTACAGCTTCGCCTGAAGCTAATTCTAGCTTCACCGGAAGCTTTCTTGATACTTTCTCATGAAGCTTTTCATAGCTCCACAGAGAGCTAACTTACAGCTTCGCCTGAAGCTTATTCTAGCTTCGCCGGAATATTTCTTGATAGCTTCTCATGAATCTTTTCATAGCTCCACAGAGAGCTAACTTACAACTTCGCCTGAAGCTAATTCTAGCTTCGCCGGAAGCTTTCTTGATAGCTTCTCATGAAGCTTTTCGTAGCTCCACAGAGAGCTAACTTATAGCTTCGTTTGAAGCTAATTCTAGCTTCTCCAGAAGATTTCTTGATAACTTCTCATGAAGCTTTTCATAGCTCCACAGAGAGCTAACTTACAGCTTCGTCTGAAGCTAATTCTAGCTTCTCTGAAAGCTAATTCTAACTTCTCAGGAAGCTTTCTTTCTAACTTCTCATGAAGCTCTTCATAGCTCCAGAGAGCTAACTTACTGCTTCTCCTGAAGCTAATTCTAACTTCTCCGGAAGCTAATTCTAGCTTCTCCAGAAGCTTTCTTGATAGCTTCTCATGAAGCTTTTCATTAGCCCCGCTGCTGTACGCACACGGAAGAGGTACGAGCTCGAGGTAAGATTTCCTTGAATCAAATTGAAAAATTACAACGGACTCGTATTCCGGTTACAAGGGAGGGAGGATGTTAAGTCTTGAATCCTCCCTTTGTTTAAGGCTGGGTTCTTCAAGTGGCGATGGAGAGTGAATCTTGTTCTCCGTTGACCGGGTGACCGTCTAGACCTTCGGGGATCTTCCCTTCGGCTGGTAGAAGGAGTAGCACAGCTCTGTCTACCAAAACTCTCAAAGAGAAGGTAGGCAAAGAGCAACTTGTACGCAACAAGCTTGCTGAAGAGTTGAGCTCTCTCTTGCCTCTCTCTATCTGCCTGTGTGTAGTCTGTTGTCTATCTCTTCTTTCTTATGTCGTCTCCCGTCTGTATGTGTTTCCCCTCATAGCGGCGGGGCTATTTATAGAGGTTTCAGGGGTGAACGTGCCCCCTAAAAATGCTCCACAATGAGGGGCTAACTTTCCCGCTATGTGGGCGGTGACTGGCCTAATAACCAGGGCGGTTATAACCGAGACGTGGGCCTTGGACCCTCGCGCCTTGAGGTTGAGACGCGGGTGTCGAGCCCACGCGCTTTGATGTTGAGACGCAGGTGTCGAGCCCACGCGCCTTGATGCTGAGACGCGGGTGTCGAGCCCACGCGCCTTGATGCTGAGACGCGGGTGTCGAGACCACGCGCCTTGATGTTGAGACGCGGGTGTCGAGCCCACGCGCCTTGATGTTGAGACGCGGGTGTCGAGCCCACGCGTCTTGATGTTGAGACGCGGGTGTCGAGCCCACGCGCCTTGATGTTGAGACACGGGTGTTGATCATTAATCCTGCGTCTAGAACCTGAAACTCTACCTTTTTTAATGGCTTGTCTTTTTAATGATTTTTAGACAGCCTACAGAACCCCCTCCAAGGTTTTCGATATTCCGCGGTTAACTGGGACGGATTTCGAAATACTTTGGACTCTAGCTAAGCTTACCCTTATGACTGGACTGTTAATGCTCCGGGTTTGATCTTATCTGGAGTATGGTCTTCGTGAGTGTACTGTAGAACTCTTTGAAGCCATCAGAGTTGATCGAGTTGAGTGTTTAGATACACAGTCTAAACCTCCCCGATTGCTTTAAGTCTGTCGTGGGTGCACTTTAAACCAGGGGTGGACAGTCGTCTGCTTGTGCCAGTGTACTGTTGAACTGATTTGCAGAAGTAAGGACTGAACGCCAGTTCTTTTTGAAAAGCAGAGATAGTACTGCTTTAAAGACGCGACTTTCATGAGGTGCGTCTTTTGGAAATGGAAACGCGACCGATATTCCATTGGGCAGACGCGATGCTAGGCCGGATTGGAAGGACGCGAACTTCGGAGAGACGCATCCTTTTGAGTAAGGACGCGACTTTCTGGACGCGACTACGGCTGTGCTGACGGGGCACGTCCATCGAAGAGGCGCGCCTGTTGGGTGCGAATCCGTGCCATGTCATGAGTGCACCGCCATTTGTTCTGGGAAACCGACGGGACATCTCTTTTGGCGCGCGGACTTCCCGGTATATTAAATGAGCTGTCCACGCGTCAAGCAAGGATTCGATGCCGAACCAATCGAGCCACGCGCCGTGTATCTTTGCGAATCTTCGTGCCTATAAATGGCAACAGTCAGAGAGATATCTCTTTCGTCTCGAGCGCATCTGTTAGGGTTTTTTGAAAAAGGAGTCTTCTCTGTCTCTTTTCATTTCTTCATCGTCCATCATCGAATTCTTGATTAACGATGGCACCCAAGGCCAAGCCAACCGCATCATCTTCAAAAGCGGCCGTCGTTGAGGCCCAGAGGGGCGGTTCCTCCACGCAGGAAGCCCCAATCTCAGGTATAATGCCATTAGGCTTAAACTTCGCCATTAATGGAAGTTCATGGACTCCTAAAAATCCCTTTTTTAAAGGAGAACCGTCAACACAGAATAGAAACCATGTTTGATTCTCAGACGCGGTCTTTGAGTTGATAAACAAGGCGCGGGTTTGATAACCCCACCGCTTTTATCCACTTGGGATGCGCTTGTTTATTGGATATAGAGCGCCAGTAAACCCTGCACTTCAGATTCTTCACTTAGAATATTTCTAATTGTGAAGGGTTCGGACGCGGACTTGATCCTTGCGTTCTGTGATATCAGGTGCTGGTCTTTTATGAATCTCGCACCTGAGTCTAAGTACTTAGAAATTTTTCATAAGTCTTGGATTTCAAACGCAGGCTTCCTGTTGGCCTCACGATCGCGGATTTTCAGGTCTGGACGTGAATTTTGACAATTTCTGCGTCCAGTATCTTTTCTGCGTCTGGACTATAGACACTTAACTTTTTTCAATAGATTCTGATTAAGTGTCATCTTCTTCTGCAGTACAACACACTTCTGCCCCACTCTCCAAGAGGCGCCACTTCGGGCACATAGGTGGTGCTGACCGTGATTTGACCTTTGTGCTGCAAAGGACTGTACCTGTGACTGCTGATGGGTCGCAGGAGCGCAGGAGGAGGCTCTCCAATGTTGACATGGCAACCTTTCGGGAGCTTATGACTGACGCAGCATTCACAACGGATGCTCGCGTTCCGCTGGAGAAGCCTGCCTTCTTCTTTGGAGACCGTGTTAGCGAGGGCGGCTATTCCTTATATGACGGAGATTATAAATGGCTCCGTCAGATAGGGGATAGAAGATTCTTTCTCCCAAACAGGGAGAGGATGTACCCGCTATCTTATCTTCAACACATGTCCGTCCCTCGGAAAATGAAATGGGAACTCTCCCGATATGTCCCTGAGGTTACTCTTGGCGACCTAGGCTCCAAAAAGGTATATCGCCATGATAGTCATGATAGGGAGGTTCTCGGCCTGTTTCCAGGGCTGCTCAGGACTGATCACCCAGTTGGAGAGACACCAAAACTTGGCACCACTTTCCTCAATGCGTTCATGAAAGTGGGGGGTGATTTCCGGTCGAGTTCCGTTCGCCCGGGTGGATCCACTCTACTGAGAGGTACTGGTGGGGCAGGATGGTGAGCTTCGTCCTTGCCGACCTCAGAGGCTTGTTGGAGCAAGCAGAATTATACCAAGCAATCAGGGCCGTACAGTACGGTATCCCACCGAGCTCTCAAACTTCTTTGGGATCTTGGAGCGTTACAATCCTCTGACGGGGACATTCTTCACTCCGGTCGGGGAGATGGGTCTCGTCCTGCACGAGTTGTATGAGGTCTCAGGGCTGGCAATAGGGGATTCTCCCTATGAAGAATACGTCCCAACCACTGAGGAGCTTCACCTTATGAAGAAAGGGTCTCCTCGAGTGTACGAGACTTACTGGGAGGTGTTATGTCACTTCCACGTCTGCGGCCAGATAACCTCTTGGAGGCGGGGGGAGTCAAGCAGCTGTCTTGGGTAAGCTACTTGTTCAATGGCGTCAACCAGAAAGACCGTCTGGTAACCCGACTGGCTCCCAGCTCCGACGAGGAGATTGCCGACAGGATCAAGGCTTCTGTAGACTCCTACACCACAGAGTCGAACGAGGACGTTTTCGAACCTGACACGGTTTTCAAAAGCTTCCATCATCAAGCCCGGATCCTTATCTCCGACCACGCACTGTTGGCGGGCTTCTTAATGCTGTGGTTGAAGCGCTGTGTGGTGCCAACGCTGCCACATGAAGTCATTGTTGCCGACGTAGTGTACCCGGCGGTGCTCCTGGCTTATGGTAGGCCCATAGCCCTTCTCCCGGCCATGGCGGCGAGTATCCAAAGCGGGTTGCGGACGTTAACCCAAAATCTGTGCGAGGCAGGGAAGCCGTCGACTCCCATGGCAAGGTGATTGTTGACTCGGAGGGGAGGCCGACGATAAAACGCCCCAACCCTCGGGTTGAGCTTCCCTATACGTACCTAATGGCTTAGTACGTTATGCACTGTCCCTCTCTGATGACGCCGGTGTCTTGGTGTGAGGGGTTTATTCCTTTCGTGCAGCGGTTGGAGGGTTCAAACTGGTGTAATACTTACATGTATTACGTTCGAAAGTGCGTTATGTCGGCTTCGAACTACCAGCTTAATCGCTGCTTCCCCGCGATTCCTGGTGCATCTTTCGGGGAACAATTTACTGACTCCGCAGGCCAAGATGACTTCACGAGGCTGTCAACGGGGTTTTCTGGTGGTTGGTCAACATTCGGCCCGGATATGTGCTTTTCCGGCAAGGGAATTCATGCACGATCGAGCCGTATATGCCGAATCGCTTCGCCCGACAGTTCGGCTACGATCAACTATATGTCGGCAACCCCAATGCTCGACTCGCCTTCAGTGGGAATTTGTTCGAAGGTGCTCGGGCTTGGTATTATAGCGTGGCTGGAGGGACGGAAATAACTTTTCGGCTGCCTATCAAAGGGCCGAAGGGCCGTACCAGCTTCAGCTTCTGTACTTGGTACTTCCAGGCCAACCAAACACCAGATTTCGCTCCGGAGTATTCATGCATTGAGAGTATCAATGCAGGTTACGAAGCCAGGTCGGGGTCCACTAAACGCTCGCGAGGCGTCGAGCAGTATCTGAAGGCTCTGAAGGAGGTCAGAAGGGGGTCGAGGGAGGAGCCGCGAGCAGCAAAGGCTCGGCAGGCGGTGGGTAAGCGTCCTCAAAGCTCTACCTCCACTGCTGAGCCTGCCCCAAAGAAGGTCCGGAGAGACTTGACGGCTGCAGTTTCTCTATCCGAGGACATCCCTTCTGGTGTTGAGGAACCGAGGGAAGAAGAGGCGGATGAGGATGATGCCCCCTTAGTCCCTGCTCGCAGGTTACGCAGCAGGGGCCCCAGGATTGTGGAGGAAGCGGAGCCTGCTGGCAAACCCACCGCCGCTGACGAGGCCGAGCAGTTCGAAGTCGACATAATGAGCGGATGCGATGTTGAGAGGCCAGGGGTCTCAGCTCAGCCCGGGGCTTCCTCAGCTCACGAGAGGAGGGATGAGGCACAACAGCCGGAGGTCGACATAATGGGTGATGTTGAGATTCCAGGAGTCTCAACTCAGCCTGGGTCTTCCTCAGCTCACGAGAGGAGAGATGAGGCACAGCAGCCTGGGTCTCCCAGTGTATTCATCTCCAGTGCTCGGACAGTTGACCCCAGCCCTACCACTGGGGTGTTTGGAGGTAAGGCTCCGGTTGCCGAGGTCCCTCGCGTTGAGCTGTCGTCTTCATCATCTTCATCATCTGAAGAGGAAATCGATTTCGAGGATGAGGTCGACTTTGGCGATGAACCCGCTCCTCCTGATCCGAGTAAATTTTCACACATCTCGGAGGAGGAAATATATGGGTGTGAGCCTTTGACGACATCAACACTAGCGGCAGTTATTCCTGCTGAAGCTGCTGAAGGTACACTACTCGCCAAACTCATCCTTCTAACCAGGAGAAGGTTTTTTTTTTTTTTCACGTTTTCTCTTTTTTTTTATTTGGCCTCGTGTTGCAGGGCTAGTCATGGTTAGCAAGGCTGCTGCTCCTCCCAGATCGAGGAGATGATACAAGAACTGGCTCAGCAGGAGAGAGCTGAGTCTCCTCGTACTGGGGTGCCTCAAGAAAGGGTAATCGTCGAAGTCGGGGAGACCTCCACCCTACAGGATTCACCCAAGGACTCGCCACCTCTGGACCCCCAGCCAAGTAAGGAAATGTTGATATAAATGTTTTTCCTTTTGCTGTCATGGCTAACATTCTCGTAATTTGCAGAGGGCATTGAGGAAGTTCAGGCAAGTGCAGAGAGCATTGAAGAAGCTCAGGTAGGAGGAGATTTGGCGGTCAGTGCCTGCCCGGGAGATCACACAGCTCAAGCCTCGACCGAGGATTCTGAGGAGGTCGAGCTTACTACCCTGTCATCGGCTGTGGAGGTTTCTACGGAGGTAGCACCCCCAGAAGCGCCAGTGGCTACTCTTGCTCCTGCCGTACCCGTGGTCAGCCCAACTCTTGCACCAGAAGAACCGACCTACATCCCCCACACCGTCATAGAAAGGGGATCGGGGAGCACCTCGGGTGATGATACCATGGAGTTCCTGACACGCCAGACGGTGCAGCAGTTCTATGCCTCAATGCGATCATGCATCGATTTCATCCTGCCTGGGGGTAGCTCTTTTGAATTCGCCCAGACGTATCTCGGAAACCTGGTCGAAAACATCAAGTTGGCCGGAGGCCCTTCACTAGCCCAGGCGTGTCTGCTGCTGGTGGAGCAGCTGGGACAAAACCTGAGAGAGCTTCGATCCCTGGAGAATGCCGGCTCATTCGACGAGGCCAGGAAACTCTGAATAGGCTCCTTGCTGCTCAAGAGCAAGAGCGAAGAGAGGTGGAGGAGCAGATAACCGATAACACCCGTCTTCTCGAAGGTTTCCAGGCTGATCATCAAAGGCTAGCGATCGAGTCCAAGGAATCTGAGATGATCATACAGGCTGCAAAGCAGGCTATCCTTGATTCTCGGACCGCCATAGCCAGAGCTGAGGCAGTGATTACTACTAACGAACAGAAGCTTGCTACCTCTGAAAAGAGGCTAGCGGAGTTAGAGGCTGCCAAGGCGCAAGTTGAAGCAAACCTCTCTGTTCGTTCGTCCAAGCTAGAATCCCTCCGAGTACGAGCGCAGGGATTTTTACCTGAGGCGGATCTTCGGGCCCAAGCTCTCATGGAAGCTGAGAAGGCGCGTCAACATGAGATGCATCGCCTCAGAGAACAAATCCGTTCTTTGGCGAACCAGGATTTTTAGCTTTCTCCTTTTTTTTTTCTTTTGTAAAGAAAGGGACACTCTATTTATCAAGAGTGTTTGTATCTACTTTTATCATTTTTTTGAATAATAAAAGTCGTTAAAATTTTTGTTCCACCTTCATTTGCCCGCTGTAGATGAATTCAACCTCTCAATTGCAGTCTTTGGTTGTGCTCTCTGACTAACTATGAATAACAAACTTAGGTAGAACTAAGTTCTTTTGATGGGACGCGGCGCCGTTCCAAAGAGAGACGCGGTTCTGAGGAACGCGACTTTGACCTGCCAGTGAAGACGCGGTTCAAGTAGACGCGGAGTACGCGGCTTTGAGTGTGGTTCATTGGCCGCAATCCTTAACTCTATCCAGACGCAGAGTTCAGGATAATGAGGTCTTACGCCCCTTAACATTAACGCAGTCAGGGACGTGGCGCTGGGCCTCAGTGTAAGACCCATAATCATGGATGTAGACGCAGCTCCAAGATGTTTGTAAAGGTGATGGGCTTTTTTCTGCTGAAGTCATAAGCCTTAGGACGCAGCTTTATGTGCTTTCCCACTGGGGCCCCCAAAATGAGTCCCTTTTGTTAAGAGACGCGGATCGACTTTGAATCATCCAAGAGACGTGAAGGATCTTCTAACTTGGAATGAAGGAGGATGCCGATTTTTGAGAAAAGAGGGGACGCGGGTCTTTGGACGCAGCTCTCACACCTGCGTTTTGGCACGATTTCCCAGGCGTTATAAACAGCCTGTCATAAAAATTTTGTGAAATCTTTGAACGTCAAGTCTCCGTTGACGATTGGGAACCCGCATCATCCGTTGTTTCCCGAAGCGGTTTATCCACGCGTCAGTTCTTCATTGGGCTTAGGCGTTAATGCCTTTTAATGCCAATACGGCGCTGGCGGTTGGAAACCAGCGTCTTCGACGCTTCCCGAAGCGACGCTCCACGCGTCAGCCTCCCATTGGGCTTTGACAGTCGTGCGATCATTGAGGCTGACGGTTCCCATTGTTGAACCATTAATTACAGTTATTATGGGCTGCCTATAAATAGGGGCTCCTCCTCTCCTTTTAACAGTCCATACTTAGACTGTGTTCTTTTTGAGAGCGAGCGCTCTGAGAGATTCTGTCTTCTCCCTTTCTGAGAGACTCTATCTTCTCTCTTCAAGGACCCTACCAGGGGTTTGCCTCCATGGACGAAGATGACCCAGAGCTTCCATGCTTCTGTTTGGTCTCTTCAGTAGATTACCACTGTCAAGTGATTTCAATGATAGGAAGCGTCTCCCTGAGCACCTTTTACGTCCGCGCCTCAATGCAGAGAGTTCAACTCTTAACAGAGGCCTCTGCGGGTATGCCATGCCCACTTACCATGACATTTTAGATCCGACCAAGTTTGAATTTTAGTATATCTCTTAGAGAGATATCATCTGGACTTTCTTGCGAAGTCGTGGTTGGTGCATTCCTCTTCTGGAATTTGCGCCATCGACTTAAACTTTTTTGAACGCAAGTATTGAAGTCGTTGGTACCTGGCCGCGGGCTTTGCACACAGAGCTCGCGTCTTGAGGCCACTGACTTGGAAGAACTTCAATTCGGGTCAAAGGTTTCAGACCTGAAATTTTGCAACTCCTGTTCCTCCAACAGAGAGATGGCAATTTTGGCGTCTGATTCTCTGCGCGCCTTGTATCTTAGACGCGGATGTGGAATTAGGTCACGTTTGAATTCTGTGTGTATCACAGTCTTGCTCGCGTTTGTTTCTGTTGTCGCAGGAGTCTGGCCCAGCGTGCGGGTCATTCCCGCGTCTGCAGTCTTCAGCAATAACCGCGTTTGTGACTTAGTTTTCTTCTGTCGAAGTATACTAAGCTCTGAATTGTCTAATTCCCTTATTTGCTTCTTGCAGGTAGGCTTGATCATCCTTTTTCATGTTCGCTGGGCCCCTGGGAGAATATTTCGGCCGGCGAACTTGTTCGATGTTCGTCCACAAGGGAAGAAATCATAGTCTCCGTCGTCCACAAGGGAAGAAATCATGGCCCTTGTCTTCGGGGGACGGGGGCCTAACCCTCGCCAGGATTACTTTGGGTTCAATGCACCAGTCATGCTTGCTGGCATGGCATGGTCAGAGTAAGTATGGCGGCGGGAGTTGCGGTGGATATAGTGGTGAGTGGCATCCCCTGTGAGGTCTCAAAACCTTCTCTCTCACCCCAGAAATGGCATCGAGATGACTCTATGTTCACTAGATGAGCTTCTGGTGGAAGAGATGTTCATCAGGAAGGATCATAGCCCACCACTTCGGCTGGTCAGGTGGAATCGGAGGATTCTGCTGCCACCGGGCCTCAAGAACACCATTGCTCTTAGTCAAGGATGGGCTTTTTCGATGTTTACGTCATGCATTGAAGTGCAATCAGTTCCCGATCATTGCCACAGTATCCGATCCTGCTTTGGCGCCCTTCCAAGCATCCTGTACTCGGAATAACATGCAGCTGAGGAGCGAGTGCAACCTCTGAGAGAGAGAGAGAGACTTCTTTGTACTCCTTAACTGTAACACTCAATCTTATTGTATAAGAGAGCGTTTTTGTATCACTTTCATGTGCCTGGATATAAATAAAAGTGACACTTTTCTTTTTCTCCTTCTATTGTCTTGAACTTTTTTTTTAGTCAGACGCATAGAAGCAAAGGACTTTGACTTGTCAAAACTATGATGATAATTTCAAACAGTCAAACTTTTTAGAGAGGAATCCTATTTTTGAAACTCCCCAATGCTGTCAGAGGTGTAATATTAACTTGACAAGAGATAAGATAATTTTGTGGACCTGTCAATCTATAAAGGAGAATGACAAGTGAAACTCGTACCCCCAGGGAAAAATGGGCCTTTATCAAGGTTTAGGATTCACTTGATTAAGCTCAGCTGGGGATTTGAAGGAAACACTGTTAATGGTGTAGTATTAACCTAACAATGTGTTTAGATAGACTTGTTATTCTGTTGAAGAGAATAGCAAGTGAATCTAGATCCGCGGGGAATCTAGGAAAGTTT
The DNA here is from genome assembly GCA_038442645.1 of Agave tequilana. NCBI lineage: Eukaryota > Viridiplantae > Streptophyta > Magnoliopsida > Asparagales > Asparagaceae > Agave > Agave tequilana. Next base: position 18,575 of record JAVJIF010018646.1, read on the forward strand.
TTACCGTTAGAGGTGTGATATTAACTTAACGGGCTGAAAGTTGTCCTGTCAGAAATATGATGTTAACTTGACAAGAATATGAATCAGAGGTGTGATATTAACTTGACTCAGGAGCATTTCAGCTTTCATTTGGGAAAACTGAAAGTGTCACTGTCATAGGTGTGATATTTAACTTGACAGTGAGGATAATGCTAGAGGTGTAATTTTGAACTTGGCATTGGTCATCTCGACTTCAAGGAGGAAGTCTGAGTAAAAGTCAAGGCCATAAGTATATTGTTGAACTTGGCGATGACCTGGACGCTAGAGGTATAGTGTTAAACTTAGCATCGTTCATTTCAGCTTCGATATGGAAGTTTGAAGGAAGGTGACTGTCAGAGGTGTGATGTTAACTTGACAGAAACTCGATGCACTGTTTAGAAGTATAGTGTTAACTTAACAGTAATTTGTCGGAGGTGTAGTATTAACTTGACAGAAATTAATTTGCGATATGAGCAATTTGAGGACCTGTCATCCTATTGATGAGAATGGACAAGTGGAGTTTGAAGTGCCAGAGGTATAGTGTTAACTTGGCAACAACTGTATTTTGTAGACCTACCATTCTGTGGATGAGAATTGGTAAGGGATTTTGGAAGGAGAGAGTGGAGTCAAGTCCACTTAGGATTTTTAGCAAACCCTCAGCTATCAACGGGTTTGATATGCCTTTACCAACTACCGTTTGAGTTGGGCTAGCCATGCTATTCCCCTCAGCATGATGAGTTGTCGAAGATTTATGTTGGGCTTAAAAGCCAACGTTTTCCTCTATCCTTAGCCGTCGGAGGCGTCGGATGTTAATGAAGAAGCTCTTCTTGTTTTGATCAGAGGTGTACTTTTAACTTGATCGGGGGAGGAGTACTATTAAGGATAGTACTTCTTCAAGAATCTGCCATTGATCGGCATCATGAGTGTATCGCCATTTGAAGTTATGAGGCGATACGATCCATTTGAGTAGACTGACTCTACTACGAATGGCCCTTCCTATTTGGGTTGGAATTTTCCTTTTGTCTTGTGCGTCATTACCATGGGTCTTCTGACGGCTAAGACAAGATCACCTTTCTTGAAAGTTCGCATTTTAACTTTCTTGTTGAAGGCTCTGGTAATTCGAGCCTGGTAGAGCTCGATTTGCTGTTGGGCCTGCAGACGCTTATCGTCTAAGGCTTCCAATTCTTGGAGTCGCTGTAGATGCTTCTCCTCTGTTGTCATCTCTGCTGTCAAGGCGACGCGTAGAGATGGAATTTGGATTTCTAGTGGAAGCACGGCTTCACACCCGTATACCAAAGAAAACGGCGTGGCTTTAGTCGGGGTTCGCACAGTTGTGCGATAGGCCCATAAGCATTCACCTAACTTGTCATCCCAGTACCGTTGACTTTTCGATACGAATTTCTTGAGAAGCTTGCCAATGGTCTTATTGAAAGCTTCTGCGAGGCCATTAGCAGCAGGATAGTATGCCGTTGAGGACACACTCTGGATTCTGAACTTAGCGCAGAATCTCTGGAAAGCCTGGCTGATGAACTGGGGTCCATTGTCATGGACAATTCGCCGAGGTACACCGAAACGGTAAATGACGTGATGCTTTACGAACTTGATCACGTTAGACGATTTTACCTCCTTCAAAGGGATGGCCTCGGCCCATTTAGAGAAGTAATTGGTTATTGCCAAAATGAACCGATATCTTTTTGATGATGGTGGGCTGATAGGGCCAACTACATCCATCCCCCACATTTCAAATGGCCAGGTAGAGGTCGTAGAGTGGAGGTACTCTGGTGCTTGATGGATGAAATCGCCATGCACTTGGCAGGCGTGACATCTTTTGGCATAAGTGATGGCGTCAGCGATCATCTTAGGCCAATAATATCCCAACCTTTGGAGTCGGTGTGCCAATTTTGGGCCGGGTTGGTGGGCTCCACACATGCCGTCGTGGGCTTCTTCAATATCTCTTGAGCCTCCTTTGGTGAGAGGCACCGGAGCAAGATCCTGTCATGCGATCGACGATACAATGTTCGTGTAATCGCATTGTAGTAAAATTTAGGGCTTTCCTTCGAATGGCAGCCGCTTCCTTGGCGTCCTCAGGTAGGATGCCGTACAAGACATAGTCGATATAGGGGAATTGCCAGTCTTTAAGCTCTGGACCGGTTGACAATTCCAGCACTTCTTCGCCTTGACACTCTCCCTTTGACTCCTGATAGTCTTCGAGGGCAGTTCTCGGGCAATACAGGTCATGGCTGTAGACGAATACTTTCTCCATTGCTCCAGCTGGAAGAGCTAAGGAGGCCGCGAGGGATGCGAGTGCATCTGCGTGCGCATTTTGCCTGCGCGGTACATGGTCAATGTAGAAGTTTGTGAACCTTTCGGCCATGCGGATAGTCGCGTTGTAGTAGGGTACTAGGTCTTCATGTCTGACTTCGTACTCTCCGCAAACTTGGTTGACGATGAGTTTAGAGTCGCCATATGCCTCGAGATTTTTAACGCCAATCTCATCGGCGAACTGCATCCCAATCAAAAGAGCGTTGTACTCCGCCACATTGTTGGAGCAAGGCTCAGTTAGCGAGACGGCTCGGGGAATCACATAATTCTGTGGTGAGACGAGTACTACTCCTACCCCCGCTACTGTATGTCCCTTTGGGCTTGTTCTCGATGCACCATCGAAGAAAAGTTGCCATACTTGACTTTCGAACGATGTCTGAGTTAGGCAGACTTCAGCAACTTCATCTGGGAGATCCTCGTAGACTTTGGCTGCCCTCGGATCTGGGTGCTCAGATAGGAAATCCACCACCGCTTGACCCTTAATAGCCTTTTGTGGTAAAAAGTGCATCTCATATTGGGATAGCAATATGGCCCATTTTGCCAGCCGGCCGTTCAATGATGAAGGCTTAGTCATAAGTAACCTCAGGGGGTTGACTTTTGATATGACATTTATAGTTTGGCCTACCAGATAGTGTCGCATTTTCTGAATGGCGAACACTAATGCCAAACATTCCTTCTCGATCGGATTATACCGACATTCGGCTCCGATCATTGTTCTACTCAGATAGTAGATCGCTTGCTCACGTCCTTGATCATCATGCTGAGCTAGTAGAGCTCCAAAGAATGATCCATTGCCCGGACATACACCAGGAAAGGCTTTCCAGATATCGGAGCTGCAAGGACTGGTGGTTGAGTGAGGTATTGCTTGATTTCCTCGAACGCTTGTTGGCAAGCGTCGTCCCAAACGAACGAGACACCCTTCTTCATTAACTTAGCGAAGGGTTGGCATCTTCCAGAGAGGATTGAGATGAACCTGCGGATGTACGCCAATCGTCCTTGTAATCCCCTGAGTTCCTTGAGATTTCTTGGGGGCTGCATCTCCTGGATGGCGCGAACCTTTTCTGGGTCCACATGAATCCCCGTGGAGGTTACAACAAATCTTAAGAATTTGCCACTAGCCACCCCCAGGAAGGACTTGGTGGGATTCATCTTCAATTGATGAGCCCGCATGATGTCGAAGACGACTTTTAGATCAGCTATGTGATCACCTTTAGCGCGGCTTTTTACTGCGATGTCATCAACATAGCATTCCACCGTTTTGCGCATGTGTTGATGGAAAATGGCATTCATCGCCCTTTGATATGTCGCCCCCGCATTCTTCAGTCCGAAGGCATGACGGTATAGCAGTAGACCCCCAATGGTGTCCTGAAGGAGGTGTGCTTTTCGTCGTCAGGATACATTTTGATTTGATTGTATCCTGAGAACCCGTCCATGAAGGACATTCGTTCGAATCCACAAGTATTGTCAATCATGACATCTGTGATTGGCAATGGGAATTCGTCCTTGGGACAGGCCTCATTCAGATCACGGAAGTCGATGCAGATCCGGATCTTTCCGTTTTTCTTAGCAACGGGGACGATGTTGGCTACCCAATCGGGATGTTGCTCTTCCCTGATGAAGCCAGAATCTATGAGCTTTCTGACCTCCGATTGAATCGCCTCCATTATCTCTGGGCGGAATCGTCACTGTTGTTGTTTGACAGGCTTTACGTCCGAATTGATGTTGAGGCGGTGCATAGCCACTTGAGGATCAAGTCCGGGCATGTCTTCGTAATTTTAGGCGAAGACGTCTATATACTCTTGAGCAAGAGATATTAGATCCTCTTTCTCCGAAGGTGACAGGCCGTCACTTATGAAGATGGGCTTAGGATTAGCTTCATCCCCCAGATTGATCTGAACAATCTTGTCTTCTGTGGGTGGCTCTCGCTGTTCAAAGCGGGTATCCCAGAGAGTATTTAAATGTTTGATCCAGGGATCCGTATCGGACTGGATCATTTCTTCATCTCCGTCTTCCAGGTGGCTTGTTGAGGCCATGTTCACTGAAAGTTCCCTGAAGATGTTGCCACACTGACATCTGACTCCCATGATAACGTGCCGGAAGAGTAATCGTGGCTTGACGATTCTCGAGAATCAAAGGCTGATGGAGCCGAGTTGATACATAGCCCAACCCCCTGCGAGTCTGATGATAATAATCGGGTGCTTTTCCTTTCGGCACAAAAGATCGAAGTAGCGTTCTCCTTCCTTTGCCAAAGTTCAACCCGGGTCTGCTGGTTAGGTCATACCCCATGTTTTTCATCATTCTGAGTGCCTTTGGCTCATAATGACCGAACTGAGGGGATTCCTGCTCGTCTTCTGATTCTTCATGATTCATTGGTTCGGATTCAATTCGTCCGAAAAGAATTGGTCTTTGGCCCTTCCTTCTCGCTGGAACCATGAATATTGATCGTTGCGCATCGCCGACATTTCGACATGTTCCGAAGGACGATTTCACTGGTACATGCAACGATGTCAAAGCATCCATTGCCGACTAGAGATCGTCATCCACGTTGGTACTAGTGTCTGACGGCACTGAATCAGAAGCAAACACAGAAAAATACGCTAAATCTAATTCTTCATTAATGTACCAACCGCCTACATCATCGGCGGAGGTACTATAAACATCGGGCTTATTAGTGCCTGTTACAGGTGGATCTAGCTCCCACGCACACTCATCTTCCTCTAGCTCGGTGTCGGCTTCATTGCCAGAGTCTGGTTCCTCTGGTTGCGGGACTTCATCTGTTTCCACAGATTCCTGATACAGGAGGGAATCCGTGAAATAATTCTCCACTCCCTTGAACGGATGCCTTTCGACAATCAACGTTCGCACCTTTCCACTCCTGTCAATGTATTTCATGACTTGGTGGAGAGTAGAAGGAACGATAGAATTGCGATGAATCCATGGTCGTCCCAGCAGCAAGTTGTAGGAGGTGTCAGCGTCTATGACGTAGCATGTCACCTCTGACCTTAGGTTTCCAATTTGGCATTTGAGCTTGACCTTCCCCATTGGACGGGTACTATTGGCATTGAACCCGTAAATGGTCGTTTGGGTAGGGCTCAAACGGTGAGTAGGAATCCCGAGATGTTGCATGACCCTGCGAGGCATGATGCTCAATGCAGACCCGGGATCTACCTGGATGCGGTTCACCTCAGATGATCCAATATACCTTGCGAAGTAAAGGGGTCGATCATGTTTCCCTTTGACTTGCATATCATCTGCCGTGAAAGTGATGCAGGGGATATTTTGGGAGGCGTGGAGGCAATCCTCTACATCTTCCTCCTTTGGTAGCTGGGTCATGAAGACTTCAGCATTAGCCAGAGCTTCTTGTAGAGCTTCTCTGGTCGACTTTGATAGTCTAAGAAGCTCATAAAGCGTAATCCGCGCCGGGATGTTGGCTAACTGAGCCAGGACATCAAAGCGGTAGGGTGCCGTGGATCCTTCTGCTATGTCTTTTGAAAGAACTCGAGAAAACCGAAGTTCTTTCTGTTTCTCCCCGGGTTGTTTTGTGGAGGGCTTGGTTGGCTCTGCAGCTGGTTGTGGAGGGGTTGCCGCCGTTTCGCCATACTGCTTCAAGTAGGGCTGTCCTGAGCGGGTTCCCGCCACCAGCCGACCGGGTTCTGCGGCCAGAACTATTGTCTCCTCTTCCGAGTCGGTTAGCGAAGGAATATCAGTATCCGCTTCTCGAGAAGAGGCACACACCACATTACAGGATGACGCCTTTGCCTTGCCCTTGGACTTCTTATTAGTTACAGTAGTCCATTGCTGGGCGTCAACGAGGTCAGGGTGGACCCACATGATTTCCCCTGATGGGTGGGAACAGGTACCAGGCCTTTCTCTTGCTGCTGGTGAGGGTCTGTGTTGACCATTCTCAGCTCTCCTCTTGGGATAGGGACCACTCCAGAAGGTGTTGGGGGTTGTCTCCCAAACTGGAGAACTGACGTCACATTAGCCGTCACCTTCTTCTGCTCTGGTCGGAGTTTCAATACCTCCGCGTCAATCAGGGCCTGAAGGATGTCTTTGAAGACATAACAGCTCTTGGTTGGGTGTCCCAACATCCTGTGGTACATGCAGTAGGTGGGATTGTCGGTTTTACCGACTTCCTCGGGGCGCCTGGCTTCAGGGAGCTTCAGTCTATTGCTCTTGTTGAGTAGCTTAAAGAGCGAATCGACATGTTCCTCCTTGAAAGAATACTGTTTGTTGGCCCATGGTTGGCTTGAAGAGCCACCTCCTTTGACCAGTTGAGGTTTAGCAGGGGATTTGATTTCTGCTGCCAAGTTATCCTTCCTTTTGGCTTGGAGGGGTGTGTCTGGCGCACGCCTCGTTGACCTCTCAGGCCTGGGCTTACCTTCTTCCGCTCTGACGCGGGCGACAATCTCCTCAGCCTGTTCACCTTGTTGGACCAACTGCTTCCAGGTGCGGCTTTCAGCAACTCCTATTTGAGCAAGGAGTGAGGTTTGGAGATTGTGGCGGCATGTTTCCACCAGGGTGACCTGGGTCATGCCGCTCGGACATCGGAGTGCCACATTCCAAAATCTTTCCACGAAAGATTTGACGGACTCTCCCTTTCGCTGTTTGGTAGCCAAAAGGGTGGGCATCGTGACTTCCGAGTCGTCTTCAAAGAAGCGCGTTAGGAATAGCTTCTCCAAATCACCCCAGTTCTTGATGGAGCCCTTCGGGAGTTTCATAAACCATTCGAAGGCGAGCCCTTTCAGGGTGCCAATGAACAGACGTGCCAAGATGGCATCATTGTCTACTACATTCCCTGTTTGGGATTTAAAGTAGTAGAGGTGTTGGTTGGGTGACCCCTTCCCATCGAATGCTTGGAGGGTTGGAGCCTTAAACTTGGGCGGGTATGGAACCAAGTCCCACTCGGCCGGATAAGGCCGGACCACTCCCGCTTCCTGGAGGCCTTTACGGTTGGTGAGGGCCTCAAGACGTTGCTCCAACTGATTCATTCTTTTAGAATGAACCTTTCCCCGGTCTTGGTCGTCCTTCCCTTGCGACGAGGATTTGGACGAGGTCGAGGTGGGCTTCTCTCCATCAGGGTGCACAGAAGACGAGCTTTCTCCCTCTTTTTCTTGCCCTTAGACTTTCTAGGGGGAGATTTCCTCCTGTCTTCGAGCAATTGTGCGAGCATCTGTTTAAGAGAGTCGATAGATTCCTGCTGGGCAAGAATCATATCGAGTTGTTCCCTCTGGACCTGGGCTTGCTGATCCAGGCGCCGGGCTGTCTCCTCAGGAGTGCCCGTCATGTAGGTGAAAGCCTCTTTCTCTGTAGAAGAGTTTGAGGCCTGCGATTCTGCTACAGCAGAATGAGAGTCATTCATTTTAACGCCCTGAGCTAGGGCATTATAATCAATCGGGGGAATAGCCCCGGTCCGGGTGTGAGTGTGTCGATACACTCCTTCCGGTTCAGAGTCAGACTCGTCAGAGCTGACTGCAGGCTGTTTTCCTATGCTCCTGCCTGTCATATTCGCAGTGAGCTCTGGGTATTCAGCATCAGAGAACATCCTCCGCCTATGAGAGCGTCTTCTTTTGGTTGACGGGGGTATCAGGGTCAGCTGTCTGACTAAAGACTGCTGGTGCACACCAGAACCACAACGGCACTCGGAGAGCATAGAGATGAGCCGTTGGCAGCAACATGATGAAGTGACCTGATTGACACTTTTTTTCTTCGTCAAGTAATCCCTCAGATCCACGGGAGGGGGATCGAAGAGATTAACCTCGCAACGTCGAAGACGGGAGGCATCCATATGCTGTACAGCCTGGACGCGGGTTTCAGGGACGCGACTTTCGCGCCGCGGCTGTAAGACGCGCGTCTGGCGTCTCAGTTGAGACGAGACGCGATTGTCGCGTTGTCGCTTAGTGCGTCGGGGCAGAAGAGTTTGAGAGAGAATGGGTTGTTGGGCCCCACGCCTATGGGGGCGTGCCTCTTGCGCTTGACGAGGCGCAGAGGTTTCACCTTGGCGTTTAATAATCTGGTCTTCAGAGGACCTAACTTGGGGAGTCTCGCGTTTGGGCCGCCAAACGCGGATTTCGCGCGCTGGATACGGCGCAGCTAAGACGCCAGTTTGTGCGTTGCGTGCAGCCTCAGTTAGACAATCAGAAGTTCCAACTTGAAGCTGACGCGCACGCCTCCTCTGACGGCGCTCAGCATTTCGGTTGCGTCATAGAGGTGGAGAGAGACCAACGACGACCTGATGCTGGACACCAGAGATTTTGACCACGCGGGTCTCCTGAGAGACGCTGACGCGTGTGTTCCGCGCGGCGCGGTTGGTCGCAACGGCAGTCTTGCGTGAGACCACGCGGGCCTCCTGAGAAGCGTTGGCGCGTGTATCCTGCTTGGCACAGTTGGCAGCAGCGGGCCCGAGAGAGCCTCAGATCGGGCTTCGGGGCCATTCCCCGTCGAGACCCTGCAGCAGACGCGGGTCCTTGGGCTCTTGGAGCCGGAAGAGAGAAACTCTTCGTACTTTGCCTGGTCGAACTCGACAACTAGCGTTTCGACCATCTTCCCTTTACGGAGGACGTAACCTTGCGCCACGATTTGTTCGTCGGTAACAAATGAAGTCCCCAGCGGAGTCGCCATCTCTTGTACGCACACGGAAGAGGTACAAGCTCGAGGTAAGATTTCCTTGAATCAAATTGAAAAATTACAATGGACTCGTATTCTGGTTACAAGGGAGGGAGGATGTTGAGTCTTGAATCCTCCCTTTGTTTAAGGCTGGGTTCTTCAAGTGGCGATGGAGAGTGAATCTTGTTCTCCGTTGACCGGGTGACCGTCTAGACCTTCGGGGATCTTCCCTTCGACTGGTAGAAGGAGTAGCACAGCTCTGTCTACCAAAACTCTCAAAGAGAAGGTAGGCAAAGAGCAACTTGTACGCAGCAAGCTTGCTGAAGAGTTGAGCTCTCTCTTGCCTCTCTCTATCTGCCTGTGTGTAGTCTGTTGTCTATCTCTTCTTTCTTATGTCGTCTCCCGTCTGTGTGTGTTTCCCCTCATAGCGGCGGGGCTATTTATAGAGGTTTCAGGGGTGAACGTGCCCCCTAAAAATGCTCCACAATGAGGGGCTAACTTCCCCGATATGTGGGCGGTGACTAGCCCAATAACCATGACGGTTATAACCGAGACGTGGGCCTTGGACCCTCGCGCCTTGAGGTTGAGACGCGGGTGTCGAGCCCACGCGCCTTGATGTTGAGACGCGGGTGTCGAGCCCACGTGCCTTGATGTTGAGACGCGGGTGTCGAGCCCACGCGCCTTGATGCTGAGACGCGGGTGTCGAGCCCATGCGCCTTGATGTTGGGTGTCGAGCCCACGCGCCTTGATGCTGAGACGCGGGTGTCGAGCCCACGCGCCTTGATGCTGAGACGCGGGTGTCGAGCCCACGCGCCTTGATGTTGAGACGCGGGTGTCGAGCCCACGCGCCTTGATGTTGAGACGCGGGTATTGATCATTAGTCCTGCGTCTAGAACCTGAAACTCTGCCTTTTTTAATGGCTTATCTTTTAAATGATTTTTAGACAGCCTATAGCTGCGGGTCTTTTTATGATCATTTTTGACCAATCAAATCTCCAGATGAGATCATTGTGATCGAGATCAAATTTGACAGTTGCTTGACATGATCTCTTGACTCTCCCAATCAGGTAAGAAGATCAGGGGAGATCTCTCAATTAACTAGAGAGGATCAAGGGAGTATCCCTTATTAAGAGGAGCCAACTTTTATGGTCATCTTTGACCAATCAAATCTCCTAATGAGATCATTGTGATCGAGATCAAATTTGATAGTTACACCCATGATTTCTCATTAAGGGGAGACAATCAAGGGAATCATAACTCCCTATTGAGCCTATAAATAGCCCACTAGTAGGCTAGGCTCAGGGGCTTGAAAAGATTCAAGTCCAAGAGGCTTTTTGAAGAGCACAAGCTTCCTTGGTGGTTTTAAAGCATAAGCCAATAAGAGATCTATTCTCTCTTTCAAGAATTCAGAGAATCACTTCTCTAATCCTACAAGGATAAATTAAGGGTGCTAATACCCTAAGATCTTCCTCCCTCTCAAGAAATTTTCGGAACTAGGCGAGAAGGAATTCCCAAGCGGAGGCAGCTCTAGAAGTAACAAGAGGGCTCTACCGACCTTCTGTTCTCCGATTCTCCGAACCAGGCGAGAAGGGAATCCCATCATGCGGCAGTCCGATTGTCTGATCGATCGCATCGTCAAAGGGATAAAGTGATCGCGCGCTGATCAGATTCCTACCGGCACACTTCCCTAGAAATCTCAGAGAAGATCTACCTGTAATCTTCTTACTGTAAAGAATTACTTATAATTTCGCTCCTCGACACTTTTTTGTAAGTTTCCCCCTTTGCAAAATCAATGGAAAACACTACTTCTCTTTCTTCTTTCCATTTTCTAGTTGTTTTCCTTTGCTTTTATCTCTTTGTTTTAGTGTAACTCCTTTTCTCTTTACCTCTTCTCTTTTATTGTTTCTTTTATTACCATGTTTAACTAACTCCTCCATAGCATGGCTAACTAACTACTAACCCACTAATCTCTAACAATTTGATTGATAAACTCAAATGAGTCAATAGTGTCAAATAAGTCTTGTGCAAACGAGAGCTATGATATCTTAAGACGAGGGTTCTAACTCTAACTTACATACAAGTATTCGCTTTCTTATTTTCATGCTTAACGGGTTTTTGATGATCTATGGATTGTATCCTTTACTTATTTTTATAAGTTAGAGATTTACCTTTTAACTTTACCAATACCATTAGTGCACTTGTGTCTTCCCTTATTCTCGCCTTCTATTGGATCTTGATGAAGGAATGTCCAAGTTTTTGCCGTGTAAAGCTAAGTTAAAGGAAAGACTTTCATTCGTTCCCAACGTGAATAGTTCCTATACATAAAGATTTTACTTGCCTATGATCCATCGTGAGGCTACATCTTCAAGAAGTTAGGAATTAATGGGAGAACTTAGTAGAAAGTTAGCCATGCGCTTTTACCATTAAGAAAAATTCACTTTTACAACAACAAGCAAACCAATTCAAAACTATTCTTGAAACAAACTTGTTTTCATTTTTAAATTCTTTATTCGAAACAAAGAACTTTCTCTTTTCTTGAACAAAGAAGCCGCATCAAGCTTTCATCGCTCTCCGTCCTTGTGGATACGACCCGTATAGCCACTTCGCTACTACGAAAGAATTACAAAAGTAGTAACATCGACCCACACTCTCTTTACTTATTCTTATGCTTGCTTTTGCCGATCACTCCTCTAGATGACTTATAATTGGTATCAGAGCTTGGGGCTCTTGATTTGGGTTTAACAATCTTGAGTTAACGATCCTTATTTTAGCTAATCACTATATTTGCTTGCACACCCACATGAATTTCGTGACACCTTCCATGTTTGACATTCATAACATCCAAATTTGAAAAGTTAAGATGTCCATGTACCTAAAAGCCCAGGGTTTCATGTTTATTTTGTCACTATTAAAGATTCATATCTTATAAATGGCAAAAACATTGAGGCTAATGCAAAATCCATCCATGCATTTAAGAGTACCCTAAATTATGAATATTTATTTATGTAGAGTTGCTAACTTTGATTCGGATTTTGTAGTATGGAACACCCTTATTTTCCTTAGTGAACAAAAGCAATACTACATGGGAGTGACTCGGATGATGGAAGTGATACTTCCAACATGTATTATATGGTCCAAGGGAATGACCCCCTTGAGGTAAATTCCGTATTCGAGGTTGATGAAGATGTTGACAGCCATATGATGAACTTGCTATGTTTTGTCAACAACTTCTTAAAAAATATGAATTGTTAAAGAAAGAAAATGATTCTTTTAAAAATAAATTTGAAATTGTTTCAAAAGAAAATGAATCTTTGAAAAATCAAGTTATTTGATTTCTAAAGAAAAGGACAGTGCTTTAAATGAAAACAAGTCTTTGAAAAAGAAAATTGTTTTGAAAGGAAAAAAAGGATTTCTAAAAAGAGAAATAATTTGATTCTCATTCATGCCATGTTTCTCATGCTATTAATGTTGCACCTCCTATTGATAAAAATGATATTCATGTTTTGAAAAAAAAATTGATTGTTTGAGCTCCACTTTGAGCCAATGTGCATTTAAACACAATATATTGGAATCCATGTTTCGCAAGAAACAAATTTCTCATGTTCATGCACAAACCCCACGACATACATATGCACACCATGCTCACACTCCCACCACTCATATGCATGCTAGAGTATACACATGTACATATTATAGCCGCAAAGGCCATTTAGAAAATTTTGTTTTGATAAAATAAATCATATAAATTTTGCAAATAAAAATGTTTGACTTCCTTATAATGCAACCCCCATGGACCCAAAAGAAATGGGTACCAAAATTCTCACCTCTTGTGTTTGATGTAGTGTGGACTCTCACATGACGTGAGAGGGATGGTGCCTTGGTGGTCGATACATGAGCTAGATAGACATACCAAATTGATTCATCACTATCAAAAAAGTTTGGAGGGAGGACCACCATGTTTTGGAGACCTAGAGATTGGTTCATTGATTTTGACAAATATCTCTAACTCCGATTTATGTTTACATGCTTTTGTATTATATTTTTTAGCATGTCATGATTTTAATGCTCGTTATGTTAAAATGCAATGTTGTGAGACTTGTGATACACATAGATAGTCTTTGAGATACACTCATAATCATATGGATTCATATTTTGTGTCTCACTATTGTCTACTATGTATATACTAGTTCTAATACACGTGCATTTAGCCTAATGATCATGTTTGTTTTATGCTTCATATAGTGATTACTTGTTTAGATATAGTTTTCGTTAAAACTTGTTCATATACTTGCACAAGTAGTGAGCTACACTTGATTATTATATGTTTGTGCTTCATTGCTCATTTGTACTCATTACATGTATATGTATAACCTAGTTTTAATGATTCTTTCATTATTTTTGTATATGTTTAGCTTCATATACATGTTAATTTTGTCTTAAACTAATGGTGTATATGTATGTCCTTGTGTCACTTGCCTTCATGCAAAATTCTATTATGGGCTCGTTTATGTTTGAGATATGAATGTATACTTTTAGTTTCGACAAAACATACATATACTTTGAACCTTGTTTAATTTTGATGAAAATTTAGTTTTGATGATTTTCATATTTTTTTAAAAAAGATTTTCATGTTTGTTTTGAGTCTTATTATTTATTTCATGAATTTGTTGTTCATATGATTTTTTTACACTCACATTTTTATGTTTACCATGACTTTATTTTATTAGCACATTTTTGAGTTTTATAGACCTTGAGTGACAACTCTTATGTGATATACATATTTCATGGATACATTTGTGCTTTATTCTATTGCTTGAAGGATTTCGTACTAATTTTCAAAATTATCTTAAAACTAGTTTCATTATTCTTCAATTGATAGAGTTTTTCAAATATGTTAAATTATTGTCAAATCATATTTTTTTTGATAACCCCTACCATCTAAGGGGTTGGTTGGGCGACCATGTCATGTGTGTCTTATTGAAAATCTATTTAACATGTGTATGAAAGGGTGAATTGTTATATACATAATTTTCATGATCTATTCATTTCGTATAATCATGCTAGTTTACTATATATGTATTAATCAAATTTTAAGTGGTATTTTCATTTTTATACATATATATGCTTTAGATTGTGCTTATTTTACAATGCCATACATTTTTTTAAAAGCACAAACTGTTTATGCTAAGCTTGACTTTATTCTAAATGATAATTGGTATCTTTATAAGCTATGCATTAATTTCAATTGGTATTTTTTTGGTATTAAAATGCACTTCATGTTTCACCTTCAATTGGTATCAAAATCTACTATTGGTATCTTAATAATTTTTGTTTATCTACAAGTGGTACCAACATCTGTTTTATCACTTACTACTTGATTTAATCTGGCATCAAAATTTATTTTGTTGACTTCAAGAAATTTCAAAATTTTATTTTAAGTATTATCAAAAATTTTCAAATTTGTTTGATATGTATTATCTATATGTAAGGGGAGCTTAACATCTCCTCTATATATAATTCATGTTGAGTGTATTTTACATATTGAGGACTTGACGTCTCTTCTTTATGTGTACACGTGTGTAGGGGAGCTGAACATCTCTGTCTATACATTATATATTATGCTTATATGGGTTAGGGTTTAGTCATTCCTTCTCCATGTAATGCATGTATGCAGGGGGAGCTAACTAACGTCTTTCCTCTTCATGAATGTATATCGCATATATATTTATATTGTTTATTTATTTTCACCCCTTTGTTGATGAATTGACAAAAAGGGGGAGAAGAATTTAGAGAGATTATATATGCATGTTTAATATTTGTTGTTTATGCATATATATATTTGTTTTGTTTATAAACTTTTATTAAATATCCTTATTATTTTTGCTATACATGAGTTAAGGGGGAGTTTTTATGAAGTTTATCTTTAATCCATGCACATATAACTTCATGAGTTTTGTCATCAAAAGGGGGAGATTGTTGGTCCAAATGCCCATCACTCTAGTTTTGATGATGATTAACTCATGTAGTTATAGTACTAATGATCTTGTTGTTGACACTCTAAAAAAGACAAGATTCCTGACTGGCCTGAACAATGTCTAAACTTGTTGATATTTACAAAAGACAAGTGACAGACAAGCTGACGACCAGTTCTGTACCCATCTCCGAGGGACAAATCAGCAACTTGGACTCTACTGATCCAGTGAAGCAGACAGTGAGCCCAGATTGTCTTTTAAGAGACCTAAGCAGGTCTAAGATGCTAGATTAGCTCAACACTTAGTATCACATGAGCCCAAGGGGATAACCTCACCTGAGAGGCTAAGTTTGTCCAACTTTGCCTTGGAGCCGTTCAAAGCTCCACCAGGGAGCTAACTTACAGCTTCTCCTGAAGTGCTCAGTTAACTCCGCAGAGAGTTAACTTCGCTCGAAGTCACACGCAACCGCGCAGAAGGATGTTTGGTAGCTTCGCCACAGATGTTTATCCAGCTCCGCTGAAGAGCTTTCTTCTGACTTCGCCAGATGCTCCTTCCAACTCCGCTGCGATCTCGACGCGGCAACTCCGCTCCGGGTCTTTCATGGCCACCTTTGACCAATTAAATCTCCAGATGAGATCAAATCTATTCAAGATCAAATCTAATCAGATCAAATCTGAGATCAAATTTGGCAGTTGTTTACCATAATCTCTTGACTCTCCTAAAACAAGTAAGAAGATCAGGGGAGATCTTTCAATTATTTAGAAAGAATCAAAACAGATCAGGAGATCGACGCTACCTGCTATTCCTAACTTCGCAGAAGCTGATTCTAGCCTCGCAGCAAGGCTACTTTCCATATTTAAACAGATTGACTCAATCTGTTTTCAGATTTTCAAGGGACAATTATACCCCTGCTCTCCCTATAAATAGCCCACCAGAGACACACACAGAAAAAGGCGCACAGGCAGAGAGGATAACACACGCACAGAGAGAGACGGCTAAACAGAGATCTATTCTCTTGCTTCTAAGAATTCAGAGAACTACTTCTCTAGTCTGGGTGCTGATATCCTAAGATCTTCCTCCCTCTCAAGGAATCTCTGAAACCAGGCGAGAAGGAATTCCCAAGTGGAGGAAGTTTGAGAAGTAACAAGAGGGTTCTACCAACCTTCTGTTCTCCGATTCCCCGAACTAGGCGAGAAGGGATTCCCATCGATCGCATCGTCAAAGGGACAAAGTGGTCGCGCGCTGACCAGACTCCTATCGGCACACTTCTCCAGAATCTCAGAGGAGATCTACTTGTAATCTTTTTTTAGAATACTTGTAATTTAGCTCCTCGACCCCTTTTTTTTGTAAGTTTTCCCCTTTGCAAAATCAATGGAAAACAAGATGGCGACTCCGCTGGGGATCGAATTCTCCACTATTGAGAATCAAGTGTCGTAATGCGATGAACAGACCTTCGGGTCTACCTCTGAATTCAAGAAAGCTGGTGTGGCCAGAGCTCCTCTGACTAAATCTTCGAAGCAAGTCTCTGTGGAGATAGATGAGGCTCTCTGCGAGCCTACCACGGTCCTCTGGCGCAACAAGGAAGCAGGCCCGCAATGCAAGATTCAGAATCTTCAGCCTGTCACCTTCGAAAACCTAGTCGTTCACTTCGACCAAGAAAAATTCGAAGAACTCCTCTCTGGGGTTGGTCTAATGCTCCATGCACGAAAGCATAGAAAGGTCTCGATGGCCAAGGTTTCGGAGCAGAGACCGGAAGCAGAATCCTTCCAACATCTCTCAACCTCGCGTGTGGCTAGTCAGGTTTCCTGCGAACCTAAGTCTCCTTTTTCAAAGCAGATGTGGAGGCCAAAGCAGAAGGCTCTGTATGAAGCTCTAGGCGTAGCTACGCCACAAGTTCATCTCTCTCGCGAAGAAAAAGGCAAGGTGCCTGCCTGCTCCGTCAAGACTGTCAGCTGCGAAGTTACGACGACAACCATGCCTTCGCCTAATTCAGGAGCAGTAACTCATCGCGCCAGCCTCGTTCTTATGAGCAAAGCTACTAATACAATAACTCAGGGTACGCATGATGTTCGCACCCGCGAAGTTGGAACCAAAGTACCACAGTGTGCTAAACTCGCTCTTTGCAGCGAAGCTAAGGGATTGCCCCTAAGTGCTGATAGCGGTGCTTATGCAGATTTAGCGCCCAAGGGCATTTCCAAAGCTTTTAGCCGCAAATTTAGAGCCAAAGCACTATCTAGGGCTAATCACCTTCGCAGCAACATAGCGGATAAAGCACCACAGCGTGCTTCGCTCCCAGTTCATCAAGCACTAAGCTCGCCCTTCGCAGCGGAGCTAAGGGATCCTCCCTAAGTGTTGATAGCGGTGCTTATACAGCTTCAGCACCCAAGGACATTCCCAAGGTTCTTAGCCGCAAAGTTAGGGCTAAAGCACTATTTAGTGCTAATTACCTCTGTGGTGATGAAAAGAACAGAACGTCATTCTATGCGCAATCCAACAGACCCTCTGCGCTGGATCGTTTAGGCCCAACTGGGTCTGACTTGCGGGAATTCTTAACAAGCAAACGGAAGTCGGAATCTTTCCAAACTTCTCCCTCCTGTTGTCAACAAGTGGATGTCAGTTGGTGACACTCCACTCAGTCCATTGCCGGCTAGGACCAATCCCCGCCACTCCTCCAGGCTAACGTTCAGTTTTTGATCAACTGTCGGTGCAAGCTCCGGTGAAACATCGCAAAAGGAGCATATTGCAAGATCTGCCCTCTGCATCCGTTAACATTATCAGAAGGGGACGAGAGCTGCGTAGGGGCAGACGAGCGTCGCACGACACTCCCTATAGTTTCTCCAGATCTGGATTATAACCCGGGCCTTGGCAAAGTCTTGGTACATGAAGAAGGTGTCTTCCGAAACACCAGATCTAGGGTCGCAATACCCTACAATTATGAGCAGCCATCTTCCTCAACTGCAGTAACCTCACCAGAACTAATGAAAGGATTAGTCCATTGGTCTGATGAAGAGGACGAGGACAGTGGGTATACCTCTTCGGCAACAGTCAGCTCGGTACGAACGGATAGAGTATCAGTGAATATGGCTGATAACGGTAATGATGACCTTCGTCGACGATTGGAAGCTCAGGAGCAAACTTTCAAGACCCAGTAAGAAGCTTTGGACAACATTCAACAGATGCTCGCTCAACTCCTCAATAACCAGAATAACAATGATACTGGGAGTAACCATGATGAGAAAGAACATCTTAGCAATGAACAACCAAAGACTGAGAAGTCAAAGGAGAGTTCTTCTTTAGACGCTGAAGTTCTTAAAGGCATCCAAGCTCAAATTGCATCCCTAACTCAGAGGGATGAACTAAAGAAAGTAGGGGCAGTCCGTCCTTACCCGCTGGAATGGGATTCAGTACCATACCCACCAAAGTTCAAACCACCAACGTTACATACGTACGATGGTAAGAGCTTGCCAAACTAGCACATCTACTATTTTCGGTCTCAGACCGGTAATGTTATAGACAATGATGCTATCATGGCCAGACTGTTCATTGGCACCTTAAAGGGGGTAGCATTTGACTGGTTCTGAAGTCTCCCTCCGGGCTCTGTCAATTCCTAGATCGACCTGGAAACCCGATTTCTTTCTCATTTCTATGAGGACGATACCGAGGTAACCATGGACAAACTCCTCTCTACCGTACAGAAGAAGGGTGAATCTGTCCGTGACTACATTGAGCGGTTCAGAAACTTGTCTTTGATGTGCCCAGCAGGGATGCCATTACCCATGCTCTTACAGACGTGTAGGCACAACTTCTTAGATCAGGTAGAAATTCGCATGGGAGCTGTCAAAGCCCATACCTGGAAAGAACTAGTCGAGCAAGCTGAGATAGCCGAAAAGTCGGCTAAAAAGTTTGAACCATCCACCCCTAAAGGCAAATGGGGTATGAGTAATAAAGGACGTGGCGATATGGCACAGTCTTCTCAAGCCAAAGGGAAAGAGACTATGTCCGTCGAATTATCAGAGGATGTTCAGTCGAAGGCCAAGAAGAGCGGCTTTAATAATCAGGAGCCTAAGTTTCCTCCGAAGCAGTACTCCTTCAAAAACGATCAGGTGGTCACAATATTCCATTTACTCTACAAAGGGAATAAAATGAAGCTGCCAGATGCTTGTTGACACTTAAAAAAGACAAGATTCTTACTGGCCCGAACAATGTCTAAACTTGTTGACATTTACAAAAGACAAGTGACAGACAAGCTGACGACCAGTTTTCACCCATCTCCGAGGGACAAGGAAGCAACTTGGACTCCACTGATCCAGCAAGCAGACAGTGAGTCCGGATTGTCTCTAACAGACCTCAGCAGGTCTAAGATGCTAGCATTTAGCATCACATGAGCCTAAAGGGATAGCCTCGCCTGAGAGGCTAAGATCATCCAACTTCGCCTTGAAGCCATTCAAAGCTCCGCCAGGAAGCTAACTCATAGCTTCGCCTGAACTGCTGAAGCGCAACTCCACAGAGAGAGTCAGCTTCGCCTGAATCCACACGCAATTGCGCAGAAAGGGTATGCGGTAGCTTCGCCACAGACGACATCTAGCTCCGCTGAAGAGCTTTCTTCTGACTTCGCCAGATACTGCCTCCAGCTCTGCTGTGAGTTCAAAGCGGCAGCGCCGCTGCTGGTTTGCTATGGTCACCTTTGACCAATCAAATCTAATCAGGATCAAGATTAATCCAATCAAGATCAAATCTGAGATCAAATTTGGCAGTTGATTGCCACAATCTCTTGACTCTCCTAAAACGAGTAAGAGGATCAGGAGAGATCTTTCAACTATATGGAAAGAATCAAAACGGATCAGGAGGATCAACCGACTTGCCATTTCTAGCTTCGCAGAAGCTGATCCTAGCCTCGCAGCAAGGCTACTTTCCAGATTTAAACAGATTTGATTCAATCTGTTTCTATACTTTCAAGGGACAATTATACCCTTGCTCTCCTTTAAATAGCCCACCAGAGGCACAAGGAGAAAAGACCACGGACATGTGCAAGAGAGGACTCCATAAGCAGAGACTTCTTCACGACGCACCGTGCGCACAAGAATTCAGAGACTTTTAGAGAATTGCTTCTCTAATCAGGGTGCTGATATCCTAATACCTTCTTCTCAAGGAATCTCCGGAACCAGGCGAGAAGGAATTCCTAATTGAAGGCGGTTTTGAGAAGTAGAAAGAGGGTTCTACTAACCCTCTGTTCTCTGATTCCCCGAACCAGGCGAGAAGGGAATCTCATCGCTCGCATCGTCAAAGGGACAAAGTGGTCGCACGCTGACCAGACTCTGAAAATCACCTAGAGGGGGGGTGAATAGGTGATAATGCTAATCAAAGGGCAATTTAAAAATTTAAAGCTACAACAATCACAATCAAGAATCACAAGATGAATGCAAGCAAGTAAGTATGATGAGCAAGTAATACGTGCAAGCAAAGTAGAGTAAGAATTGCAAGAATGTAAACCAATCGCAAACACAAGGATATGTTATCGAGGTTCGAGCACCCAGCTCTACTCCCCGCCTTCCCCAGAAGGATTCCGACCACTTCTACTATCACAAAGATCTCAAATACAATGGAGTACCCAACTCCTACAATCTCAAGAACAAGTAATTTCCTTGGTAGTCAAAAGACCACAAACTCTCTCTTTCAAATATCTCTTCCCTTACAAAGGTCCTTAGAGAATATTGAGTAGGAATGAAGCTCTTGTGTGTAAGGAGAAAAGAGAATTAAATCAGAGAGTATTTGAAAAACCTTCAGAAAATCAGTGAGAAATTCAGCACAAAACCAAGAAACAAGTCTCTTTTGAAAGCCTTAAACTTTTGAATTTTCTAGCAATAAATCTTGTAACAATCTCTCCCAAACACCCCTATTTATAGGAGAGGGCTAGGGTTTAGGGATAAAACATAATTACTGATGTTTAGGAGGTAATTAGATCAAAATATATCCTTAAACGAATTTTTAAACACAAAAGACAAAAATAAACAGCTCTTAAAAATCTGCCCGTTACTGTTCAAACGGTCAGATCGGTCGACTGGGCCGGTCGACCGGTAGATCAAAAATTTGACCGTTATAGGCCAGCGGTCGACCGACCCGGTCGACTGAGAAAACCTGTGAGCAAAAACAATATCTCGGTCGACCGCCCCGGTCGACTGGCAGACATGCACACTGATACGTGCCTCTGCCAGGACTGCGGTCGACTGGTCCGGTCGACCGGACCAGACTGACACAGACTCGGTCGACTGTCCCGGTCGACCGGATCAGGTCAAAAATCATTTTTAAGAAAGAAAACAAAGAGGATTTTGATTTTAACAAAAATACTTTTGAACAGGGAATAGTATAAATATAAAGATGTATCTGTAGGCAAAAACTTGTATGCAAAATATTTTTGTATAATTTATAAGAAATTATTTTGGAATGAGCATGTGCGCAAAACGTGTGTGATAGAGCTTCAAACCTATCCACTATTCTTTAACATACTATAAACTGAAAAACAAATTACATGAAGACTTCTTGAGCTATCTTCAAGTCTTTGAGCCATCCAATGCCTTGCTAGTGCCTTCTCTTCTATGATCCTTCCTTGATGTGCAATATGCCTTCCTTGCTTTGTGGAACTTAGAAGTTCTTGCAATAGCTAAGCGAATGGTCTCTAAACATGGTACAAACCTGAAACTTATCTTAACAAACTTATTAGTACCAAATAGCTCATATTTGGTTTGTCATCATCAAAACATAAAACAATTGGAGAGTGTAACCTCTTGGGCCAACAATCTCCCCCTTTTTGATGATGACAAAACAAATAGGCTATTAACAAAAATATAGGGAGGAGAAAACTCCCCCTCAAATTATGCTATACATAAAACACAAGAATATGCTCTAGATACCAATAATTGAAATGATGCACCAATTATTGAAACTAATATAAAACACAAAAATTGCTCTTGATACCAAAAATACCAAAACAACTAAAACACAAGAATTCAAAACTCATACATACATAAACATAAAACTCATAAAACAAATCTTTAAAATTAAAGCATATAAATTCATATGGAACTAAGACCAAATGAACTTATTTTTGTCATGTAAACTTATTCTCCCCCTTTTTGTCATACATCAAAAAGGGTTATGAAAAACATGTCTATTCAATAATACAAACATTAAGTTCTCCACAAATAAACGAAAATCTAGCAAAATCAAGAGGTTTAGTGAAAATATCGGCTAGTTGTAAATCGGTGGAAACATAATCAATATCTATATCACCTTTCTCAAAATGATCTCTAAGAAAGTGATATCTAATCTCAATGTGCTTGGTCTTACTATGTTGATTTGCATTTTTGGTCATGTGTATAGTACTAGTATTATCACAAAATATTTTTATATGATCAAAGTGCAAATCAAAATCAAGGAGAGTATGTTTCATCCAAAGGACTTGTGCACAACAAGCCCCCGCGGCAACATACTCCGCCTCGGCGGTTGAGAGAGCAACGGAATTTTGTTTCCTAGAGGACCATGAAACAAAACAATTACCAAGAAATTGACATGTCCCACTAGTACTCTTTCTATCTACTCTACAACCCGCATAGTCGGCATCCGAATAGCTAGTCATTGAAAAATCTCTAGTTTTCGGATACCAAAGACCCATTCCAATAGTGCCCTTAATATAACGAATAATGCGTTTTACCGCAATAAGATGAGACTCTTTAGGACACGATTGAAATCTAGCACAAAGACACACACTAAACATGATATCCGGCCTACTTGCCGTCAAATATAAAAGACTTCCTATCATGCTTCTATATAATTTAATATCAACATTTTTACCTTGTTCGTCCCTATCAAGCTTGGTTGTAGTTGCCATTGGAGTGTTGCAAGCCTTTGATCCTTCAAGCCCAAACTTCTTTACTAGCTCCTTTGCATACTTGGCTTGGTTAATGAAGGTTCCGTCTTGCAATTGCTTGATTTGGAGTCCAAGGAAGAAATTGAGCTCACCCATGGAAGACATTTCAAATTCTAATTGCATTACCTTCTCAAAATCCTTGCATAAAAGCTCATTAGTAGATCCAAAATCATGTCATCAACATAAATTTGCACAATTAAAATATCATTATCAACATGCTTAGTAAAAAGAGTTGTGTCTACTTTGCCTTTAATAAAATCATTTGAAATGAGAAAACTAGAAAGCCTTTCATACCAAGCTCTTGGAACTTGTTTCAATCCATACAAAGCTTTATCAAGTTTAAAAACAAAATCGGGATGAACATGATCAACAAAACCGGGAGGTTGAGAAACATAAACTTCTTCATTAATAAAACCATTCAAAAATGCACTTTTCACATCCATTTGAAAAAGTTTAAAATTTTAAAACATGCAAAAGCTAGTGTCATCCGTATGGCTTCAAGCCGTGCTACGGGTGCAAAGGTCTCCTCAAAGTCAATTCCCTCAACTTGAGTGTAACCTTGGGCCACTAACCTAGCTTTATTCCTAATGACATTTCCGGACTCATCCATCTTTTTTCTAAAGATCCACTTAGTACCAATTATTGGTCTATCGTGGGGCTTAGGAACAAGGTGCCAAACTTGGTTGCGCTCAAATTGATTGAGTTCCTCTTGCATGGCAAGCAACCAATATGGGTCCGTCTCGGCTTCGAGAATACCTTTTGGTTCAAAATGAGAAATGAAAGCAAAGTTACCACATAGGTCATGGAGTTTGGAGCGCGTTGTGACTCCTTTAGATGCATCACCCAAGATGAGCTCCTTAGGATGATTTGTAGCGTATCTCCAAGCTTTAGGAAGCGGTTGAGTGCTTTCCTCCTTATCCTCTTGAACTTCACCAATAGGATCTAGCTTTTCTTCTTGAGCGGGTGAGTCCTTCAAGGATAGTCTCTCCATGTCTTCACCTAATGGTTCAATCTCTACAACATTCTCAACAACCACATTAGATTCTTCAAACTTAACATGCATGGATTCTTCAATGGTTTGAGACGATCTAATGAAAACTCTATATGCTTTGCTAGTAGAGGAATATCCAACAAAGATAGCCTCATAAGCCTTAGCATCAAATTTGCCCAAATTATCCTTAGTATTCAAAACAAAACACTTGCATCCAAAAACTTTAAAATATGCAACATTTGGTTTTCTAGAATGATACATTTCAAATGATGTTTTTGAAGAATTTTTGCACAAATAAATACGATTCGATATATAGCATGCGGTGTTTACGGCCTCGGCCCATAAATATTGAGGGAGGTCATATTCACTTATCATTGTCCTAGCCATCTCTTGAAGTGTTCTATTTTTCCTTTCTACAACTCCATTTTGTTGTGGAGTTCTAGGACAAGACGTTTCATGCTTAATTCCCTTTTCATCACAATAAGTCATGAAGAGTTGGTTAATAAACTCACCACCTCTATCACTTCTTATTCTCAAAATCGGAAAACTTTTTTCTTTTTCAACTCTTTTTCGAAAAATCTTAAAGTGTGAAAAAGTTTGATCTTTATTTTGCAAAAAGAAAACCCAAGTAAAACGGGATAAATCATCAACCAAAACAAATGCAAATCTACTTCCATTTAAACTTTTAGTTTTAGTTGGTCCAAAAAGATCCATATGAATTAATTCTAAAGGCCTAGTTGACATGATATCCTTGATTGGTTTAAAGGAAGACTTAGTTTGTTTCCCAAGTTGGCACGCACTACAAATGCGGTCTTTCTCAAATTCAAGCAAGGTATACCCTTCACCAATTCCTTTGAATTAATCCTAGAAATATGGTCAAAAGATGCATGTCCTAATCTTCTATGCCAAAGCCAAGAATTTTCATCAAAAGCATTCAAGCATTTAGTAGAACAATCTAAATTAAGCATGTCAATGATATAAACATTATTATCACGAAAACCGGTAAGAATACAAATATCGGATTTAACATCAAAAATCTTGCATGAGGAATCATCAAAAATAACTTTAAGTCCACGGTCACAAAGTTGACTAATGCTAAGCAAATTATGTTTTAAACCATCTACTAAAACAACATTCTCAATAATAGGAGATGCACCAATTTGAATGTTACCTATACCGATGATAGTTCCTTTGGAGTCATCCCCGAAGGTGACGGTGCCACCTTCCATGTACCTTGATAGGGTTGTGAAGTTGTTGATGTCCCATGTCATGTGTCTTGAACAACCACTATCAAGGTACCACCGCTCCCTACGTCTTGGAGCTTTGGTGTGTACCTACATCAAACAATTTAAGACTTGATTTTGGTACCCACATTTTCTTGGTCCTCTAGGGTTAGTGTCATGAACCCAAAAAAGATTATTTGTTCTATTTAGTTGATCATAGCAAAACTTAGCTAAATGTCCATTTTTACCACAATATGTGCATCTATATACTCTACCATATTTAAAAGCATAATGGGTGTGTGATTTGTGAGCATGAGCATTGTGAGCATGAGCATGAGAGGTGCTAGCATGAGAATTTTATCTTGTGAAATTTTAGCATGTGAAGTGTGCTTTTTAGAAAACATGTTCTCAAGTTTCTTAGTATTGAAAGCACAATCATTTAAAACTTTTTCAAAATCATTCATTTTGGATTTAAAAGAGGAAATTTCTTTTTCATCAATAATAGGAGGTTTTGCCTTACAAGTACTCTTGTAGGCACAAAATTCTTTTTGCATGGAAATAAAATTAGAAGAAATATCATCTTTTTCTTTAGAAACAATGGCAAGTTGATTCTTAAGAAAAGCAACTTCTTTTTGTAATTTTATGCATTCAAGTTTCTTGTTATCATAAGTTTCAGAAAGTTCTACAAAAGCATGCACTAGAACTTCCTTACTTACATCATCATCTTCATCATCAAGGGATTGAGGGGTTACCTTGGGTGTGTTTGCCATGAAACACATATTAGCTTGATCCACCTCCTCTTCGGACTCGCTTTTCGAATCCCATGTTGCTTTGTAGGCTTTCTTTTCCTCCGGTTTCTTTGGCTTGAAGGAGGAAGTCATCTTCTTCTTGAACTCCGGACAATCCGCCATGATATGTCCGGGTTTGCGGCAATTGTAGCATATGATCCTCCGCTCCTCTTTGCCTTCAAATTTTCTCCGAAGTTGAGCTTGTTCTTCCGGTACATCCTCTTGACGTTGCGAACAAGTAGAGTAAGCTCCTCATCTTCTTCTTCGTCATCTTCATCGTCATCATTGGTGGATGAAGTCTTGAAGGCTATGGATTTCTTCTTTGAAGTAGTGGCCTCTTCTCTTGCCTTCTTCTCCATCTCATGGGTCTTTAGGTTCCCAATGAGACTAATGATGTCCATCTCGTCCTTGTCGTTCAACTCCTTTAAGGTGGTGGCCTTGATCTCCCATGAAGAAGGAAGCGCCCGAATCACTTTCCGCACCTTTTGATCGTTGGAGATGTCATCACCTAATGAAGAAAGACCATTAGTGATTTTAGTGAAACGAGTAATCATATTATCAATAGATTCTTCATCAAGCATTTTGAATGACTCATATTGGGACCTCAAGAGATCTATTTTAGCTCTCTTGACTTGTGAAGTCCCTTCGTGTGTGACCAATAAATGTTGCCAAATCTCATAGGCGGATTGGCAATGAATTACCCGTGTAAGGTCATCCTCATTCAAGGCGGTTAATAGGGAGTTTTGGGCTTTGGAGTTAGCCTCATATTCTCTAAAGTTGAAGTCGGTCCAAGTGCTCTCATCACTATCGGGTGCTACATAGGGTTTAGTCAAGGACTTGGCCACTAAGCTACCCAAAGATTACAAAAATATAGTCATCCTAACCTTCCAAATTGGGAAATTAAGTCCATCAAATTTAGGAGGGGTTTTGATGTTATCGGCCATGTTTACTAGTGTATGAATGGAAGAATGAAAATGTTGATTAGCAATATTTTAAGGATCTCTCTTTGGATGTTAAGCCAAACCTAGAGTCCAAGCTCTGATACCAATTGAAAATCACCTAGAGGGGGGGTGAATAGGTGATAATGCTAATCAAAGGGCAATTTAAAAATTTAAAGCTACAACAATCACAATCAAGAATCACAAGATGAATGCAAGCAAGTAAGTATGATGAGCAAGTAATAAGTGCAAGCAAAGTAGAGTAAGAATTGCAAGAATGTAACCAATCGCAAATACAAGAATATGTTATCGAGGTTCGAGCACCCAGCTCTACTCCCCGCCTTCCCCAGAAGGATTCCGACCACTTCCACTATCACAAATATCTCAAATACAATGGAGTACCCAACTCCTACAATCTCAAGAACAAGTAATTTCCTTGGTAGTCAAAAGACCACAAACTCTCTCTTTCAAATATCTCTTCCCTTACAAAGGTCCTTAGAGAATATTGAGTAGGAATGAAGCTCTTGTGTGTAAGGAGAAAAGAGAATTAAATCAGAGAGTATTTGAAAAACCCTTCAGAAAATCAGTGAGAAATTCAGCACAAAAACCAAGAAACAAGTCTCTTTTGAAAGCCTTAAACTTTTGAATTTTCTAGCAATAAATCTTGTAACAAATCTCTCCCCAAACACCCCTATTTATAGGAGAGGGCTAGGGTTTAGGGATAAAACATAATTACTGATGTTTAGGAGGTAATTAGATCAAAATATATCCTTAAACGAATTTTTAAACACAAAAGACAAAAATAAACAGCTCTTAAAAATCTGCCCGTTACTGTTCAAACGGTCAGATCGGTCGACTGGGCCGGTCGACCGGTAGATCAAAAATTTGACCGTTATAGGCCAGCGGTCGACCGACCCGGTCGACTGAGAAAACCTGTGAGCAAAAACAATATCTCGGTCGACCGCCCCGGTCGACTGGCAGACATGCACACTGATACGTGCCTCTGCCAGGACTGCGGTCGACTGGTCCGGTCGACCGGACCAGACTGACACAGACTCGGTCGACTGTCCCGGTCGACCGGATCAGGTCAAAAATCATTTTTAAGAAAGAAAACAAAGAGGATTTTGATTTTAACAAAATACTTTTGAACAGGGAATAGTATAAAATATAAAGATGTATCTGTAGGCAAAAACTTGTATGCAAAATATTTTTGTATAATTTATAAGAAATTATTTTGGAATGAGCATGTGCGCAAAAACGTGTGTGATAGAGCTTCAAACCTATCCACTATTCTTTAACATACTATAAACTGAAAAACAAATTACATGAAGACTTCTTGAGCTATCTTCAAGTCTTTGAGCCATCCAATGCCTTGCTAGTGCCTTCTCTTCTATGATCCTTCCTTGATGTGCAATATGCCTTCCTTACTTTGTGGAACTTAGAAGTTCTTGCAATAGCTAAGCGAATGGTCTCTAAACATGGTACAAACCTGAAACTTATCTTAACAAACTTATTAGTACCAAATAGCTCATATTTGGTTTGTCATCATCAAAACATAAAACAATTGGAGAGTGTAACCTCTTGGGCCAACAGACTCCTATCGGCACACTTCTCCAGAATCTCTGAGGAGATCTACTTGTAATCTTTTAGAATACTTATAATTTAGCTCCTCAACTTTTTATTGTAAGTTTTCCCCTTTGCAAATCAATGAAAAACAAGATGGCGACTCCGCTGGGATTAAATTCTCCACTGTCGAGAATCAAGTGTCGCAACGCGACGAAAAGACCTTCGGGTCTAACTCTGAATTCAGAAAAGCCGGTACAGCCAGAGCCTCTCTGGCTAAATCTTCAAGGAAAGTCTCTGCGGAGACAGAAAAGGTTCTCTGCGAACCTACTGCGGTTCTCTGGCGCAACAAGGAAGCACGCCCGCAGTCCAAGTCCTTCACTTTCGAGAACCTGGTCGTTCAATTCGACCAAGGAAGCTTTGAAGAAGTCCTCTCTGGGGGTGGTCTAATGCTTCGAGCATGGAAGCATAGGAAGGTCTCTACGGCTAAGGTTTTAGAACAGAAACCAGAAGCAGAATTCTGCCAACACCCTTCAGCCTCGCGTGTGGCTAATCAGGTTCCTTGCGAACCTAAGTATCCTCTGTCAAAGCGGATGTGGAGGCCTAAACAGAAGTCTCTGGGCAAAGCCTCAGGCGTAGCTACGCCAAAATCGCGTCTCTCTCGCGAAGAAAAAGGCAAGATGCTTGTCTGCTCCAACAATGCTGCCAGCCGCGAAGTCACAACAACAATCATACCGTCGCCCAATTCAAGAGCAGCAACGCCTTGTGCCGGCCTCGTTCTCATGAGCGAAGCTACTGTACCACAACGTACGCGCAGGGTTCATGGCCGCGAAGCTAGAGCCAAAGTACTATCCAAGGCTAATCGCCTTCGCAGCAGCATAGCGGGTAAAGCACCACAGCGTGCTCCGCTCTCCAGTTCGTCAGGCGCTAAGCTCGCGCTTTGTGGCGAAGCTAGAACTGAAGCACTATTCAATGCTAATCCCTTCTGCGGGGATAAAAGGAGCAGGATATTGTCCTATGTACGATCCAAAAGAGCCTCTGCGCTGGATTGTTTAGGCCCAAGCTGGTCTGATTTGTGGGAATTGTTGACAAATAAACAAACCTCTTCCTCCTGTTGTCAACAAGTGGGATGTCAGTTGGTGACAGTCCACTCGATCCATTGCCGGCTAGCACCAATCTTCGCCACTTCTCCAGGCCGGCGATCAGTTTTTGATCGGCTGTCGGTGCAAGCCCCGATGAAGCATCACGAAAGGAGCGTCTCGCGAGATCCACCCTCTGCATCCGTCAACATGACCGAAAGAGGATGAGAGTTACGCAGGGAAAGACAAACATCTGATGACACCCCCTACAGCTCCCCAGATTCAGATTACAGCCCAGGCTTAGGCGAAATCTTGGTGCATGAAGAAGGTGTTTTCCGAAACACCAGATCTAGGGTGGCGATACCCTACAGTTATGAACAGCCTTCCGCCTCAACGGTCCTAGCCTCGCCGGAGCCCAGGGGATCACTCCAACTAACGGATGAAGAAGATGAAGACAGTGGGTACGCCTCTTCGGCAACAGTTAGCTCAGTGCGAACAGACAGAGCATCAATCAACATGGCTGATAATGTTAACGACGACCTCCGTCGGCGTTAACATTATCAGCCATGTTAATTGATGCTCTGTCTGTTCGCACTCCGTCGGCGTTTGGAAGCTCAGGAGCAAACTTCCAAGACCCAGCAAGAAGCTCTGGACAACATTCAACAAATGCTTGCTCAACTCCTCAGCAATCGGAATAACAATGATGCCGGGAGTAATCATGATGAGGAGAACATTTTAGCAATGATCAGCCAAAGACGGAGAAATCTAAGGAGGGTTCTTCTTTAGACGCTGAAGTCCTTAAGGGCCTCCAAGCTCAAATTGCATCCCTAACTCAGAGGGATGATTAAAGAAAGTAGGGGCAGTCCGTCCTTACCCATTGGAGTGGGATTCAGTGCCATACCCACCGAAGTTCAAACCACCAACGTTGCATACGTATGATGGTAAAAGTTCACCAAATCAGCACATCTACTATTTCCGGTCTCAGACTGGTAATGTTATAGGCAACGACGCCATCGTGGCTAGGCTGTTCATTGGCACCTTAAAGGGGGTGGCATTTTACTGGTTCTGAAGCCTCCCTCCGGGCTCTGTCAATTCCTGGATCGACCTGGAAACCCGATTCCTCTCTCGTTTCTATGAGGACGATACCGAGGTAACCATGGACAAGCTTCTCTCCACCGTGCAGAAGAAGGGCGAATCTATCCGTGACTACATTGAGCGGTTCAGAAACTTGTCTTTGATGTGCCCAGCAGGGATGCCATTACCCATGCTCTTACAGACGTGCAGGCACAACTTCTTGGACCAGGTAGAAGTTCGCATGGGGGCTATCAAAACCCACACACCTGGAAGGAATTGGTCGAGCAAGCTGAGATAGCCGAAAAGTCAGCTAAAAAGTTCGAACCATCCGCCCCCAAAGGCAGATGTGGTATGAACAATAAAGGACGTAGCGACATGGCGCAGTCTTCTCAAGCCAAAGGAAAGAGACTATGTCCGTAGAATTATCCGGGGACGTGCAGTCGAAGGCCAAGAAGAGCGGCTTCAATAATCAGGAGTCTAAGTTCCCTCCAAAACAGTACTCCTTCAGAGACGATCAGGTGGTCACGATATTCTATTTGCTCCACAAAGGGAATAAAATGAAACTACAGATGCTCGGCGTCCAATGAGATAGGACGCACAAACGACCCCAAATACTGTCTCTATCACAGGATGATTCACCATCCTACCGACAAGTGCTATGTCCTCAAAGATAGAATTCAAGCCTTGGTCGACGCCGGAGTCCTGACACTAAAGTCAGAGCAGAAGAAAGTCACTGCCAATATGGTGACCCTCGAGTTCGGCAAAACCCCAAAGGTCACAGTTCCTGACGGGACTTATCCAGTCCCTGCGCCACGGTTGGAAGTCAAGCATAGCTAAAACTCAAGATAATAAGGGTCTTGTTCCCTTAACATTGGAAACAGGAGAAGTCATGTGGATACACCCAGACCTCGGCCAAGACGTACAGTGGGATTCAAAGAAGCCCAAGTCAAAGGGCAAATCTTGCAATGTCATCTCCATCCTGCCAGATGACGACAATCTTACGTCAGCTTCCCTCAGTGATTCAGAAGGAGAAAAGCATGCTTGCACAACGCAGGCCGACGTACCTCAGCCGACGGGCACCCGATCTGAAAAATCATACTTAAGGCAGTATGAGAAGTCTACTGACGAGATAAAACAGCAAACAACGTCAGTACAAATACCAGCATCCGCTCCAGTTCCAACCAAGGGAAAGGAGAAGCTAAAGGAAGTCCGGTTCGACCATGTCCTGAAGAAGCCTTCAGGCCCAGGGCTTGACACGCCCTTTCGTTTTGACATATTGGCCCAGCTGGCCAATATTCCAGCTCGTATTACAATACACAAGCTCCTTCGTCTCTCAAAAGAGACAAGAGAAGCACTCAGAGATGCGCTGGCTAATTCAGAATCATTC
This sequence comes from Agave tequilana, assembly GCA_038442645.1. Taxonomy (NCBI): domain Eukaryota; kingdom Viridiplantae; phylum Streptophyta; class Magnoliopsida; order Asparagales; family Asparagaceae; genus Agave; species Agave tequilana. The sequence goes on from JAVJIF010018646.1 coordinate 50,459, forward strand.
CTGACATGCATGCCAGAGGTCCCTAACGATGACGCTCAGTCTTCTTGCCTAGAATGTCATCATGTACAATCAAAGGTCCCCGCTATTACCTTCACAGCGGAAGATATGCTTCTCAAAGACAACAAGCACGATCGACCTCTGTACTACACCAGATACATCAGTTCAACATGCATTGAAAGGGTACAAGTCGATCCGGGGTCCGCACTCAGCATCATCCCCAAAAGGCTCATCTACTTCCTCGGTATACCACTATATAGGCTATCCGCAACAACTACCACAATATACGGTTTCAATGCCGGGAGTAGTCATCCACTTGAAAAGATTCGACTCCGTTGCCGAATCGGAAGCCTGAAGTCAGAAGTGACATGCTATGTCATTGACGCTGACACATCATATAACCTGCTGCTAGGACGACCATGGATCCACGCCAACTGGATCGTTCCCTCCACTCTGCACCAGTGCTTCAAATATGTTGAAGATGACATGACAGTACGAACTGTCTTTGCTGAAAAGCAACCATTCAAAGGGGTGAAAATTACTTCACTGATGCTCTCCTGTATCAAGAGGCCGGTGAAACATCCAAAGAACCATTGCCAGATGATGATGAAAGTGGCAATGAGGCGGATTCAGAATCCGAAGCAGGCATGCCAGCCATTTTGATTGGTGAACCAATTATAGCATGTCTTAATAATCCCCAATGTAATACTCCTTCTGAAGATGAAGGTGAATGGGTAATTAATGATAATATTTCTTTCATTATCTTGCGAGTGTTGGGTTATTTGAATCCATTACGGATAGCTCTCTGCACATGCCTTTGCATAAACCAAGTGCGTCCAGTACACCCATGGAAGCTATAGAAGGGGCCACGCTAGTGATCCCTCCGTCCAAAGAAGGTCAGTTACCGATAATTTTCGGTAGAACCTAACCACAGGGACCCATAACCGCAGATTCAAGTTCAGACTCAGACACTCCACAATTCTTTCATTACACGCGGCTAGCGCGCCATATTATGAAGAAAATGGGATACGACCTAAAGCATGGAGAAGGCCTGAATTTTGGAAAAGGAAGGCGCAGTTTGATACGTAACTTTGTGCCAAGAGGGAAGCCTGCAAATTACTATGATAGTACACACAGGGGCTTGGGATACGTTACACCCACATCGCTAGCAACGGTTCAACTCAAAGACGACGAACCAATTCCATCATATTCTGCCTCATCCTCCGAATGGGACTCAGATGTCAGCGTGGGAGTGATATTCGAGAATCTCACTGTTAATATGACTTCAAGCAGTCAATTGGAGCCAGCAGAGGCTACTGATGAGGAACCATGGGCTCAGCAATTAGATCTCCAATGGGAAAAAGCGATTCGAACTGCGCGAATCACCTACCGAAGACAAGTGATGCAGGTCAACTTAGGTAGTCAAGATCACCCTAAGCCCATCTTCATAAGTGAAAGCTTATCACTTACAAAAAAGGAAGAATTGATAATACTCATAAAGGAGTATATAAACGTCTTCGCATGGAGCTACGAAGACATGCCCGGACTCGATCCACAAGTCGCCATGCACCTTCTGAACATCAAACCCGACGTCAAGCCAGTCAAGCAGCAACAACGTCGGTTTCGCCCAAACATTATGGAAGCTATTGAGGCCGAAGTCCATAAGCTCATTGCATGTGGCTTCTTTCGGGAGGAACAACACCCAGATTGGGTTGCTAATATCGTTCCCGTCCTCAAGAAGAACGGAAGATACAGATCTGCATCGACTACCGTGATCTCAATACGGCTTTTCCTAAGGACGAATTCCCACTGCCCATCACGGATGTCATGATTGACAACACATGTGGATTCGAAAGACTGTCTTTCATGGACGGCTTTTCAGGGTACAACCAGATTAAGATGTATCCCGACGACGAGAAGCATACTTCGTTCCGAACACCATTGGGGGTATACTGCTACACTGTAATGCCCTGCGGACTGAAGAACGCCGGAGCGACCTATCAGCGATCAATGAGTACAATCTTCCGCGACCATCTCCGAAAAACGGTAGAATGCTATGTCGACGACATTGCTGTCAAAAGCCGCAACAAGAGTGACCATCTTCGCGACCTGAGAACGATGTTCGACATAATGCGGGCTCATCAACTGAAAATGAACCCGACAAACCTTCTTGGGAGTGTCAAGTGGCAAGTTCCTTGGGTTATTGTTACATCAAAAGGGATTCATCTTGACCCAGACAAAGTCAAAGCCATTCAAAGCATGCATCCACCAGGAATCTCAAAGAGCTCAGAGGCTTGCAAGGTAGACTGGCTTATATCAGAAGATTCATCGCAAATCTCTCAGGCCGCTGTCAACCGTTCACCCGACTCATGAAAAAGGGTGCCTCCTTTGTATGGGATCAAGCCTGTCAGGAAGCTTAAGAAGACATCAAGAGATACCTCACGAAGCCTCCAGTCTTAGTGGCCCCCACATCAGGGAAACCATTCTTGCTTTATGTAAAAGCTATGGACCATTCTCTTGGTGCCCTCCTTGCTCAAAAGGATGACAATGGTCACGAGCAGGCCATTTATTATCTGAGCAGGACTCTCATAGGAGCAGAATCTCGCTACAATCCTATCGAGAAAGAGTGTTTAGCTCTTGTCTTCGCTGTTCAGAAGACACGACATTATTTGGTCGGCCAAACCATACATGTCATCTCCAGAGTAAATCCTTTGCGTCTTCTCATGACGAAACCAGGATCATTAAACTCAAGATTAGCTAAATGGGCGCTTCTTTTGTCTCAATACGACATGATCTTTACCCCACAGAAGGCGGTTAAAGGCCAGGCCCTTGCAGAGTTCTTGGCTGCTCATCCAGTTTCAGAAAACTTAAAACTTCACGAAGATATTCCAGACGAAGTCTTTGAGTCCAATGTAACTTCAGAGGAAGAAGTGTGGCAGATGTTCTTCGATGGGGCATCACGAATAGGCTCTAAAGGCAAGATCATTGCCGGAGTGGGGGTTGTGTTCATCTCCCCACAGAATCATGTCCTTCTCAGAGCATTCTCCCTGACGGAATCATGCTCCAACAATGTAGCGGAATATAATACTCTGCTCATTGGCCTTCAGCTCGCCCACGGAATGGGGGTACGCTCCTCGAAGCCTACGACGATTCAAAACTGATTATCAATCAGGTTAAAGGCAAATATGAGGTCCGCCACGAAGACTTGGTGCCTTATTACCATACAGCCATCGAATTGGCTAATCTATTTGAAGGCTTCTACATCGGCCACGTGTCTCGATCTCAAAATACCAAGGCAGACGCTCTTGCTGCATTAGCAACAACACTAGCCTTGCCAGCCGACACCGAGTATCATCTCACAGTGGCAACTCGACACCTTGTATGCTCTAAGCATATGTTAAGAACCCGAGAAGTCTATAATGTCTCCACGGATCTTGAGCCGAGAGATTGGTGATTTCCTCTCATCGACTATGCCTTACATGGTCTGCTGCCAGACGATCCTAAAGAAGCGGCATCCATCAGACGGAGGTCTCTCCGTTTCCACTACGATCCAACTCTGAAGACACTTTACCGTCGTTCATATGACGGCATCCTCCTCCGTTGCCTTTCTAATTCAGAGGCACAGGAAGTGCTTAAAGAGGCACACGACGGCATTTGCGGAGCTCATCAGCCAGGTCCAAAGTTCAAAGACAGGTTACATAGGCTCGGATACTATTGGCCAACCATGATAGCCGATGCCATCCAATACGCACGAAGGTGTAAAGCATGCCAGATTCATGCGGACTTCATACACCAGCCTTCGGAGTTGCTCCACCCAACTGTTGCTTCATGGTCGTTTGAAGCATGGGGAATCGACGTCGTAGGGCCAATCAGTCCTTTTTCGACAAGGGGTCACCAATTTATCTTGGCAATAACCGACTACTTTTCAAAGTGGGCGGAAGCTATACCACTGGTTGAAGTCAAAATCTCTAACGTGGTTAATTTCATCAAACAACATGTCATCCATCGATTTGGTGTCCCTAGGCGGATCATCCATGACAATGGACCCCAATTCATAAGCCAGGTATTATATCGGTTCTGCGATAAATACCGAATTCAGAATGTGGCTTCGACTGCCTATAATCCCGCCGCTAATGGCTTGGCGGAAGCATTCAACAAAACGATCATCAAGCTACTCAAGAAATTCGTCTCCTCGAATAAGCGAGATTGGGACGAAAAGCTTGGTGAATGTCTTTGGGCCTACCGAACCACGGTTCGGACACCGACAGGCAATACACCTTTTCTCTGGTGTACAGGTGTGAAGCAGTCATCCCGTTGGAAATCCAGATGCCGTCATTGCGAGTCGCTCTAATGACTAAGATCACATCAGAGGACAATGATCGGTTGCGTCTTCAAGAGCTCGAAGCCCTAGATGAGAAGCGACTACAAGCTCAGCAACACATCGAGCTGTATCAAGCTCGAATCTCAAAAGCCTTCAATAAGAAGGTCAAACAAAGAGTCTTCCAGAAAGGAGATTTGGTTTTAGGCGTCAGACGATCGATGATTATGACGCACAAGATCAAAGGCAAATTTCAGCCTAAATGGTAAGGACCGTTTGTAATAGAAACAGTCTATTCAAACGGAGCATACCGCCTTATGACTTCAGATGGCGACCTACTCATGATGCCGATCAATGGTAAATTCTTAAAGAAGTACTGTCCTTGATTAAGGACCCTTCTTATGATCAAGTTAACACCATACCTCTGATCAAGACCTTCATATCCAAGGTACACGCAAAGAGAGCCTTTCTCTTCCTCCAAGCGAGATCGCAACCATAAACCAGTAGGAACCTGGTCATACACTGGTTGTCTCAAAGAAGAACCAATGTTACACATATGCTAACCAAATGACACCAACATCCTTAACGATTAAGGATAGAGGAAAATGTTGGCCTTTAAGCCCAACATAAGTCCTCGACAGCTCATCATGCTGAGGGGAATAGCATGGCTAGTCCGACTCAAACGGTAGTTGGTAAAGGCATATCAAACCCGTTGACAGCTGAGGATTTGCTAAAAATCCTAAGGGACTTGTTCCCATTTGATTCCCTCTCCAAAATCACTTACCAATTCTCATACATAGAATGGTAAGATCACATATACATTTCGCTGTTACGTTAACATTAAACCTATGACAGTGATTCTCTCGTTTCTCTCCGTAAAAACGAGACGTCCAAAATCACTTACCAATTCTCATCCATAGGATGGTAAGACCACATATACATTTCGCTGTTATGTTAACATTAAACCTATAACAGTGATTCTCTCGTTCTTCCCCTTGAAAACGAGACCTTTTCCCAAATTCCATTACAAACTTTGAGCTTGGTGGCTTCTCAACCAGTTATGTCATCGCGACCCCTGAACTGGCAGACAACCAAGTCTCAATTTCGAGCTTGTTGACATTTACAAAAGACAAGTCTCAACCTTGAGCCTGTTGACATTTATAAAAGACAGGTCTTGATACTTGTTGACATTTACAAAAGACAAGTATCACCAACCTTGAGCTTGGTAGCGTCTCAATCGGTTATGTCATTGCGACCTCTGAACCAGCAGACAGCCAAGTCTCAATTTCGAGCTTGTTGACATTTACAAAAGACAAGTCTCAACCTTGAGCCTGTTGACATTTACAAAAGACAGGTCTCGATACTTGTTGACATTTACAAAAGACAAGTATCACCAACTTTGAGCTTGGTGGCTTCTCAACCAGTTATGTCATCGCGACCCCTGAACTGGCAGATAGACAAGTCTCAATTTCGAGCCTGTTGACATTTACAAAAGACAGGTCTCGAAACTTGTTGACATTTACAAAAGACAAGTATCACCAACTTTGAGCTTGGTGGCTTCTCAACCAGTTATGTCATCGCGACCTCTGAACTGGCAGATAGCCAAGTCTCAATTTCGAGCTTGTTGACATTTACAAAAGACAAGTCTCAACCTTGAGCCTGTTAACATTTACAAAAGACAGGTCTCGATACTTGTTGACATTTACAAAAGACAAGTATCACCAACCTTGAGCTTGGTAGCGTCTCAATCGGTTATGTCATTGCGACCTCTGAACCAGCAGACAGTCAAGTCTCAATTTCGAGCTTGTTGACATTTACAAAAGACAAGTCTCAACCTTGAGCCTGTTGACATTTACAAAAGACAGGTCTCACCCATACTTGTTGACATCTACAAAAGACAAGTATTACCCTTTTAGCCCCATAAAGGCTAATCTTGAGCTTGGTGGCTTCTCAACCGGTTACGTCAGTGCGACCTCTGAACCGGCAGATAGCCAAGTCTCATTATTCAATCCAGCAAGGACTATGTTCTCAAGTGGCTGCAATACAACTTGGAAACGGCAATTCAGCAGATAAAACAAGTTGGAGATTCGATAGGGAGTCAAAAATAATTACTTTTATTGATTCCAAAAAGGAAGAGATACATGGAGGCACATATCTTACAAGCTACGAGCGTACGTCATAAAATCTAATCCGTTCTTCAAGGAAGGCCAGCCTTGTCTTCTTATCATTAGCAGCCCTGACAAGCGCTTGTGACCTCAGCTCAGCCTCATTAAAATTTGCCGTCTGGGCCAAGCGAGCCTCGACCTCAGCCAAGGTTGCCCTTTGAGCTAACCCCTGCCGCGAGAGCTCGTCACTCTGAGCCTTAAGCTGCTCAAGTTGCGCAGTTTCTTCCAGACGCACTGGTTCAGCCTTGGATAAGAGAAGATTTCCCTTCCTGATCATTTCCTTGGCCTTCTCAATTTTATCTTCAGCGTCAAGAAGAGCACTGTTAGAAGCATCTATGGCATCCCTAAGCTCTACTTGCCTTGTCTCCAAAGATTTCAAGTCCGAAGAAATGGCCTTAGTGGCTTCCTGAGCGGCAAGATGGGCTTCATGCATTTGAGCGACAAGGTACGCAAGCTACTCGTCAACCGAAGACTCCAGGTCTGAACGGCTGAGACGGCGCCATTCCTCTACGTCCCTCTCAAATTTGTCTACCAGAAGCTCTAATGCAGCGGCCTGGTTATCCCCTCCGAAGTCCGGATACTCTCAATACTGCGGGAGAGGACCACCTTTAATGTAGAAAATGACATAGTCGAGCCTTTCAAGACCAGATCGATGGATCGCTTCAAGCCCTTATAAAAGCTGTCGACTATCTCAGCTACAAATTCATTTTCAGCCTCGACCACTCCTGACAGACGGGCAGCCTCAGAAGATTCCACCGGCCTTGTTGACATTACCTAGGAAGGAACAGCGGGAACACTGGTTGCAGCAGCATGGCAGGTCATCGGTGATCTTGGAGGAGTCCTCATTGAAACCAGTACACTAGCCACAACCGAGGTAGGACTAGTGACCATTTCCTGGACAGCAGGCTCAACCACCATCGTTGGGAAAGTAGGACTTGTAATCACCCTCAGCTCCGCATCCTGTTGTACACAGCTTAAGGGATAGCTTCGCTTGGAAGCTTAAAGAAGAGCTCTTCAGTTCTTGGATTCCCATTCAAGAAAGTAAGGGAAATTCAGGGAACTGAATTCCCTAAGAATAATAGATCATAATTGATCATTTTTGGGTTCATCCAAAGACAGCCAGACATCGGCTTTAAAAGAGAGACGGCAGTCTCTAATCGAAAGGGAAAGTTCCCTACCGGCGATTGGTCGTTCGATGACCGGAGGAGGAGAAGGACCCTCCACTGCAGAAGTTGCCACTTCTTTTCCCGCTCGTCTCTTGGGCGCCATTGAAGAACTGTGAAAGTTCTTAAACTCTTGAATGAAGAGGAAAGAAGAAGAAGAAAAAGAGTCAAAGTTCTCTGAAATTTTTAAGAGAAGTGATCCGTTCTCTCTCAGCCCAATTGGACTCTTATAGGCCAATGAGTGCCTGAAACGACGCCTCGTAAAAAGCACAGGCCGCCGTTTTGAATTAATTTGAAACGACGCCTAAAGCGCCTTTCCGAGAAGCGCTGATTCAGCCCCGCTAAGGGCTAACTTCGCCATGAGTCAAATGCGGACTTCGCACGATGCATCAATAACTTCGCCGAAAGGATTGCCTTTGCTTCGCTAAAGGCATAACCCGAACTTCGCGGGAAACTTATATTATCTTTGCTGGAAGCTCATTCCTGATTCAAAAAGGATCCTGTCTTTAACTTCGCGTGAAGTCTAGCTCCGCCGGTCCACTTCAAATGGAAAAGAAGGAGAAGCAAATCAGATAAGTAGAAACTGAACTTTTATTGATTTAAAAGGGAAGGTACATTGATACTACTACATCAAGGTTGTGTTTCGTACAACAGAATCATTTGCTCAAAAGGCATACAAGTGGTCTTATCTACTTTCAAGCCAAACCAACTGGACACGAAGGCCTTCCTCCTGCACAAGGCCGTAATCCTTCACATAAGGGCAGATGGTGCCACCAGGACAGATGGTGCCACCAGGACAAGGCCGTGATCCTTCGCATAATGATAGATTTTGCCATCAGAAAGCTGGATCTTCCTTAAATTGGCAAAGGAAGTTGGATCGTCCTTGATGAACATTGGCAATGGAGGATCCGAGACCTTACAGGTGACGTCCGCTTTCCCGAAGTGGATCATCTCGGATAAGCGACTACCAGCCTCGCCTCGAAGTGGATCATCTCAGATAAGCGACTGCCAACCTCCTCTAGGACGTACAGCGGCTGCCCCAGTTTGTTCCTCCTGCTTAAGAGTAAAGTTTTAACTGGAAAAGCAAGAGGAAATTTCCTGGTTTCTTTCATCAAGTCACAAGATTGGCGAACATAGCTCACTGCAATGTAAACCGGAACAAATTAGCAGTTAAACACAGGAGAAGCTACAAAAGCACTAAGTCAAATTCTTTGAGGCGAAGCAATCTGATTCAGTCAAGCATTGATTTCAGTTAAAGCAGAGGATAGCCTCGCTTGCACAGAGATGATGGGCTAGCTCAGCAAATGCCAAGTCCTAGCCTCGCCTATATGGCTAAGCCAGACTGATCCTGAGGGACGCAGTCTTAGCCCCACCTATATGGCAAGACTGGCTCAACTTTGAAGAGACTAAGTCCCGAGTTTTGCCTGTGTAGCGGACTTAACACGCATGCAGTGATCTTTCTTTGATCAAGTCAAAATGATAGCTTCGCTGGCTAGCTATGCTGAAATCCTTCTGTGCAGATCAGTTAAATGGAGAACAAGGGAAATTAATCCCTGAAGCAGCTGATTAAAGCTAAAACTAAACTAAGGGAGATGAACTCCCTAAAAGTTCATTGGTAAGGTCTCTGAATGATCGAGACTTACCGGTCCTTGGTCGGGTAATAATCAGAGTGGGCATCCCCACTAGTTCAGAGATCTGAGTATCTCTCTCAACCAAGAGAAGAGAAGAAGAGCAGATCACTTCTCTTCAGAGGACCTCATGTCTCCTATTTATAGGCCTCATGGCCTGAGCACTGCCGCCTCAAGCGTGGAAGCACGAGCGCATTTAAGGCATTTATTGTGCCTTGAGAAAAGGGACGGTTTCCCTTGGAACCGTGCAAAGAAAGAAGCGTCTCCCTCATAAAGGCATTTAAGGCGCCTTGAAAAAGGGAATATCCTCCCTCGGAAACGCGCGATGGAAGAATATCTCCCTCGATTAATGCGAGAGAAGTCATTCTGACCTCGAAAAAGGAGTAATCCTTCTCGTGATTGACCCACAGCAGTTGGCCTCGGGAAAGGGAAGATGTTCCAAAGCAAACTTATTCCAGAAGCGAAGCTACTCGGAATCGCGAATCTACATGATTCTTCGGCGAACTTATCCCAAAGCAGGATTGAAAGCGAAGCTGAACTCAACCACCATGGCGACGTTCGTACTTCATATACCACCGATCAAAGCAGTTCAAAGTATTTCGAAGTCTGAGCCATTGCAGACTTTCGAAAACTTTGAAGGGGTCTTGTTGACACTTAAAAAAGACAAGATTCTTACTGGCCCGAACAATGTCTAAACTTGTTGACATTTACAAAAGACAAGTGACAGACAAGCTGACGACCAGTTTTCACCCATCTCCGAGGGACAAGGAAGCAACTTGGACTCCACTGATCCAGTAAGAAGACAGTGAGCCCGGATTGTCTCTAAACAGACCTCAGCAGGTCTAAGATGCTAGCACTTAGCATCACATAAGCCTAAAGGGATAGCCTCGCCTGAGAGGCTAAGATCATCCAACTTCGCATTGAAGCCATTCAAAGATCTGCCAGGAAGCTAACTCATAGCTTCGCCTGAACTGCTGAAGCGCAACTCCGCAGAGAGAGTCAGCTCCGCTTGAAGCCACACGCAATTGCGCAGAAAGGGTATGCGGTAGCTTCGCCAAAGACGACATCTAGCTCCGCCGAAGAGCTTTCTTCTGACTTCGCGAGATACTGCCTCCAGCTCCGCTGTGAGTTCAAAACAGACAGCGCCGCTGCTGGTTTGCTATGGTCAACCTTTGACCAATCAAATCTAATCAGGATCAAGATTAAATCCAATCAAGATCAAATCTGAGATCAAATTTGGCAGTTGATTGCCACAATCTCTTGACTCTCCTAAAATGAGTAAGAGGATCAGGAGAGATCTTTCAACTATATGGAAAGAAACAAAACGGATCAAGAGGATCAACCGACCTGCCATTTCTAGTTTCGCAGAAGCTGATCCTAGCCTCGCAGCAAGGCTACTTTCCAAATTTAAACAGATTTGATTCAATCTGTTTCTATATTTTCAAGGGACAATTATACCCTTGCTCTCCTTATAAATAGCCCACCAGAGGCACAAGGAGAAAAGACCAGGGACATGTACAAGAGAGGACTCCACAAGCAGAGACTTCTTCACGATGCATCGTGCGCACAAGAATTCAGAGACTTTTAGAGAATTGCTTCTCTAATCAGGGTGCTGATACCCTAATACCTTCTTCTCAAGGAATCTCCGGAACCAGGCGAGAAGGAATTCCTAATTGAAGGCGGTTTTGAGAAGTAGCAAGAGGGTTCTACCAACCCTTTGTTCTCTGATTCCCCGAATCAGGCGAGAAGGGATCTCATCGCTCGCATCATCAAAGGGACAAAGTGGTCGCGCGCTGACCAGACTCCTATCGGCACCCTTCTCCAGAATCTCTGAGGAGATCTACTTGTAATCTTTTAGAATACTTGTAATTTAGCTCCTCAACTTTTTATTGTAAGTTTTCCCCTTTTTAAATCAATGGAAAACAAGATGGCGACTCCGCTGGGGATAGAAACCCTCTTTGATTTGCATTGATTTGCAAAGGGGAAAACTTACAATAAAAAGTTGAGGAGCTAAATTACAAGTATTCTAAAAGATTACAAGTAGATCTCCTCAGAGATTCTGGAGAAGTGTGCCGAGAGGAGTCTGGTCAGCGCGCGACCACTTTGTCCCTTTGACGATGCGAGCGATGAGATTCCCTTCTCGCCTGGTTCGGGAAATCAGAGAACAGAGGGTTGGTAGAACCCTCTTGCTACTTCTCAAAATCGCCTTCAATTAGGAATTCCTTCTCGCCTGGTTTCGGAGATTCCTTGAGAAGAAGGTATTAGGGTATCAGCACCCTGATTAGAGAAGCAATTCTCTAAAAGTCTCTGAATTCTTGTGCGCACGGTGCGTCGTGAAGAAGTCTCTGCTTGTGGAGTCCTCTCTTGCACATGTCCGTGGTCTTTTCTCCTTGTGCCTCTGGTGGGCTATTTATAAGGAGAGCAAGGGTATAATTGTCCCTTGAAAGTATAGAAACAGATTGAATCAAATCTGTTTAAATCTGGAAAGTAGCCTTGCTGCGAGGTTAGGATCAGCTTCTGCGAAGCTAAAAATGGCAGGTCGGTTGATCCTCCTGATCCGTTTTGATTCTTTTCATATAGTTGAAAGATCTCTCCTGATCCTCTTACTCGTTTTAGGAGAGTCAAGAGATTGTGGCAATCAACTGCCAAATTTGATCTCAGATTTGATCTTGATTGGATTTAATCTTGATCCTGATTAGATTTGATTGGTCAAAGGTTGACCATAGCAAACCAGTAGCGGCGCTGCCCGCTTTGAACTCACAGCGGAGCTGGAGGCAGTATCTGGCGAAGTCAGAAGAAAGCTCTTCGGCGGAGCTAGATGTCGTCTGTGGTGAAGCTACCGCATACCCTTTCTGCGCAATTGCGTGTGGCTTCAGGCGGAGCTGACTCTCTCTGCGGAGTTGCGCTTCAGCAGTTCAGGCGAAGTTATGAGTTAGCTTCCTGGCGGAGCTTTGAATGGCTTCAAGGCGAAGTTGGATGATCTTAGCCTCTCAGGCGAGGCTATCCCTTTAGGCTCATGTGATGCTAAGTGCTAGCATCTTAGACCTGCTGAGGTCTGTTTAGAGACAATCCGGGCTCACTGTCTGCTTGCTGGATCAGTGGAGTCCAAGTTGCTTCCTTGTCCCTCGGAGATGGGTGAAAACTGGTCGTCAGCTTGTCTGTCACTTGTCTTTTGTAAATGTCAACAAGTTTAGACATTGTTCGGGCCAGTAAGAATTTTGTCTTTTTTAAGTGTCAACAATGCTCGGCGTCCTAATTAAATAGGATGCACGAACGATCCCAAATATTGTCTCTTTCACAGGATGGTTCATCATCCTACCGACAAGTGCTTTGTCCTCAAGGACAGAATTCAAGCTTTAGTTGACGCCGGAGTCCTGACACTGAAGTCAGAGCAAAAGAAAGTCACTGCAAACATGGTGACCCTCGAGTTCGACAAAACCCCAAAGGTCACAGTTCCTGACGGGACTTACCCAATCCCTGTACCATGACTGGAAATGAAGCATCCTGCAGCTAAAACTCAAGAGAATAAAGGTCTTGTTCCCTTGACACTGGAGACAGGGCAAATCATGTGGATACACCCAGACCTTGCCCAAGACGAACAATGGGATTCAAAGAAGTTCAAGTCAAAGGGCAAATCTTGCAATGTCATCTCCATCTTGCCAGACGATGATAATCTTACAGCAGCTTCTCTCAGCGATTCTGAAGGAGAAAAGTACGCTTGCACAACGCGAGCTGATGTACCTCAACCAATAGGTACTCGATCCAAAAATCATATTTAAAACAGTATGAGAAAGCTACTGACGGGACACAATAGCAGACGACGTCAGTACAAGTACCAGCACCCGCTTTGGTTCCAACCAAGGGAAAGGAGAAGCCAAAGGAAGTCCGGTTCGACCATGTCCTGAGGAAGCCTTCAGGCCCAGGGCTTGACATGCCCTTTCGTTTTGACATATTAGCCCAGCTGGCTTATATCCCGGCTCATATTACCATACACGAGCTCCTTCGTCTCTCAAAAGAGACAAGAGAAGCACTCAGAGATGCACTGGCTAATTCAGAATCATTCCTGACGTATATGCCAGAAACCCCTAAAGATGACGCTCAGTCTTCTTGCCTTGAATGCCATCATGTACAATCAAAGGTACCTGCTATTACCTTCACAGCGGAAGATATGCTTCTCAAGGATAACAAGCACGATCGACCTTTGTACTACACCGGATACATCGGTTCGACATGTATTGAAAGGGTACAGGTTGACCCGGGGTCTGCACTCAGTATCATCCCCAAAAGGCTCCTCTACTTCCTCGGTATACCATTATATAGGTTGCCGCAACCACTACAATAATATACGGTTTTAATGCCGGGAGTAGTCACCCACTTGGAAAAATTCGACTCCGTTGCCGAATCGGGAACCTGAAGTCAGAAGTGACGTGCTACGTCATTGACGCTGACACGTCGTACAACTTGTTACTAGGACGACCGTGGATCCACGCCAACTAGATCGTTCCCTCCACTCTGCACCAGTGTTTCAAATATGTTGAGGATGATGCAACAGTACGAACTGTCTTCGCTGAGAAGCAACCATTCAAAGGGGTGGAAAATTACTTTACTGACGCTCTCCTTTATCAAGAGACCGGTGAAACATCGAAAGAATCATTGCCAGACGATGATGATAATGGCAATGAGGCGGATTCAGAATCTGAAGCAGACATGCCAGCCATTATGATTGGAGAACCGATTATAGCATGTCTTAATAATCCCCAATGTAACACTCCTTCTGAAGAAGAGGGCGAATGGGTAATTAATGATAATATTTCCTTTGATTATCCCGTGAGTGTTGGGTTGTTTGAATCCATTACGGATAGCCCTCTACACATGCCTTTACATAAACCAAGTGCATCCGGTACACCCATGGAATCTATAGAAGGGGTCGTTTTAGAGATCTTTCCATCCAAAGAAGGTCAGTTGCCAATAATATTTGGTAAAACCCAATCATGGGGGTCTACAACTACAGATTCAAGTTCAGACTCAGACACCCCACAAATTTTCCATTATGCACGACCTGCACATCATATGATGAAGAAAATGGGGTACAACCTGAAGCATGGGAAGGGCTTCGAAAAAGGAAGACGTAGTTTGCTGCGTAACTTTGTGCCGAGAGGGAAACCTGCAAATTACTATGATAGCACACGCAGGGGGTTGGGATACGTTATACCCACACCACCAGCAACGGTTCAACCCAAGGACGACAAACCGATCCCATCACATTCTGCCTCTTCCTCCGCGTGGGACTCAGATGTCAGTGTGGGAATGATGTTCGAGAATCTCACCGTTAATATGACTTCAAGCAGTCAATTGGAGCCAGTGAAAGCTACTGATCAGGAACCATGGGCTCAGCAATTAGGTCTCCAATGGGAAAAGCGATTTGAACAGCGTGAACCACCTACCGAAGACAAGGTGATTCAGGTCAAGTTGGGTAGTCAAGATCACCCTAGACCCATCTTTATAAGTGATAGCTTATCACTTATGGAAAAAGAAGAATTAATAATACTCGTAAAGGAGTATATAGACGTCTTTGCATGGAACTACGAAGACATGCCCGGACTTGATCCACAAGTAGCCATGCATCGTCTGAATATCAAACCTGACGCTAAGCCAGTCAAGCAGCAACAACGTCGATTTCGTCCGAACATTATGGAGGCTATTGAAGTCAAAGTTCATAAACTCATTGCATGTGGCTTCATACGTGAGGAACAGCATCCAGATTGGGTTGCTAATATCATTCTCGTCCTCAAGAAGAATATGAAAATACGGATCTGCATCGACTACCGTGATCTCAATACAGCTTGTCCTAAAGACGAATTCTCACTGCCCATCACCGATGTCATGATTGACAATACCTATGGATTCGAAAGAATGTCTTTCATGGACGGCTTTTCAGGGTACAATCAGATTAAGATGTTTCCCGACGACGAGAAGCATACTTCGTTCCGAACACCATTGGGGGTATACTGCTACACTGTGATTCCCTTCGGACTAAAGAACGCCGGAGCAACCTATCAGCGGGCAATGAACACAATTTTCCGCGATCATCTCCGAAAAATGGGAGAATGCTATGTCGACAACATTGCTGTCAAAAGCCGTAATAAGAATGACCATCTTCGTGACTTGAGAACAATGTTCGACATAATGCGGGCTCATCAGCTGAAGATGAATCCGACAAAATCCTTCTTGGGAGTTTCGAGTGGCAAGTTCCTTGGGTTTATTGTGACATCAAAAGGAAATCATCTTGACCCAGACAAAGTCTGTAACACCCCGTTCCTGGAATACGTACGTAGATACGTATTCTGATTTTTCCAGCATATTTCTTTAATTTATCTTGTATTTGTTTTGTTTTATGATTATTAGTGTGATCGTTTTGTGTTGGATTTGGATTCGTGGACTCGGAGTCAGCCCTAGTCTGAACCGGGGGCCCGAACCTAGTACTTCGCTCGATTTGGCATTTCTGATAATCCAATTTGACCGATTTCAATTTTAAACATCGTTTTCCAATATTTTAGATTTTTTCATGATTTTCTGAAATTTTTCAGAATTATTTGCAAAATCTCCAAAACTGGTGTCGGTCGGCATCGCTGACTGATTCCCGGATTTTTAATTTTCAAATGGGATTGAATTTTCAAAAACGGCTTTCACGTTACTTCTTAAAATTTCATTTTCTATCTAAATTCATTTTTTGAGATTTTTCCGAATTTATCGAAAATCCACCGGTTTTGGTGTCGACCGGTACCACCGGAAGATTTCAGAATTTTTAATTTGAAATCTACATTGAATTTCTTGAATCCGATTTCACCGAGCATCTTAAAATATTATTTTCTATTTTTGAGAATTTTTCGGAAAGATTCTGAAACAGTCAAATTTTTACCCTATTAAATAATATTTTCTTCTTTTTCTTTTCCCATTCTTTCTCCCCTACCTACTCCCCATGCCCTGCCAACGTGCACTGCAGCAGCAGCTGCAGCACACACCCCCATGTGAGCTATCCCATCAAACACCCTTTCCCATCAACTCCTTTTATTTTTCTTTTCTTTTTCTTTATATTCCTTCATCTCCTCCCATCTCCTCCCATCTCTTCTCCCTTGGCTCCACCATGGCCGGCCACCTCCGGCACCACCGCCGGCCGCCATGTCACCCCCTCTCCTTTCTTTCCTTCTTTCCTTCTTTCCTTCCCTTTTCTTCTCTGTTTCTTTCTTTTCATCTCTATTTCTTTCTTCCTGGTTCCTCTTCTTGTTCCTCTTCTCCATTTGGAAAATGATTCATTTTTTTTCTCTCCCCTCTTCTTATTTAGAGATTTTAAAGAGTTTTATTTGCAATTTACCCTTTTCTTGCTATTTTGTGGTTTTTCGTTTTCCATTGGACTCTAAACTGTGATAATTCAAAGAAGGAGCTGCATTTTTGAATTGCATGTGGTGACAATGGTTTCCCTAAATCCATCGAATTGTTTGATCATTCTTGGGGTTCAAATAAATGAATTGTTTAAATCATTTTGGAGGTTTATTCAAATGGCAAGGCTAACTTTGATGGTGGCAACCTGAGAGGTCTCCTCCATGGTATTTGGCCATTGCAGCCATATAATGTTGGAATTAGATGATTATCTTCATTTATGTTTTAGGAATTCTTTGAGTCTTTTCCATGGGTATATTTAGCATATTGGTATTTGTGTGCAAACTTTTCTGATGAAAGGAAAGATTCAAGTCTTCTCTATTTTGTCATGGATTTCATTAACTTGGCTCAGTTACTTCAAATTTATCAAATGTTTCTGAAGACACCAGTTGCTTCACAGTATGGTTCTCTCCCTACATCATGCAGTATGTATATCTTGTTAATGGGTTAGCTCACCATTCACCCTTTCTATAAAAATCTCTGTTGGTTCCGAAAAATGGTTCAATTTTTGAGAATTTTCAAGTTGTTTATTATTACTATATCACCATAAGTATTATAGTTGTCCTTGTCATGTCACTTAATTTGAAGGAGGCAAAGGGTTAATATAAATCAAGTGCATAAGGAAGAGTCTCTCTCCCTCTCTTCTCTCTCTCATCTCTCTCTATCCTTGATTTTCTCTCCAACCACTTCTCTCCCCTCTATCCACTCTCTTTCTCTCTTTCTCTCTCTAGAAATCTCTTTCTCTCTCTACACTTTCTCTCTCTAAAAAAATCCCTCTTCTCTTTCCTCTCTAAAAATAATAATAAATATATTTTAATATATGGATTGGTCTTGTGCAAAGATTTCTGGTGTTTCGGGATTTCTCGCGGTTTTCCGGTATTGAGGCGAGTACAGTTATTTTTAGCATGCAATTATTTATCATTATGCGAGTATATTCTTGTGTTGTTATATACCATGCTATATGTGATATGTGATACCGGATACCAGTACTTGCCATGTTATAGATGATACTGATACTTACCATGCTATATTTGACATATGATGCCGATACCAGTACTTATCATGCTGTATTTGACATATGGTACCTGACACCGGTATTTGCCTTGCCATATTTGATACATGATATATGATACCGACACTTGCCATGCTGTAGTTGATGCATGATATATAACACTGATACTTGCCATGCTATATGTGACACCTGATACTGATACTTGCCATGCTATATATATGACATGTGATACCTGACCCCGGTACTTGTCTTGCTACACTTATCACTTTATATTAGACATTGATTCTTGATATGTCACACTTGACACCTGCTCCTGACACCCGGTATATGATATGCTTTCATATGGTATAAATACCTAGACCTGACATCAAGACCCTTTTTGTTATGCCATGACTTAACCTGACTATTATCAATCCTTGATATGCTTGGTTGTTTATTAAATATCATCATTCTGTCATGCTATCACTTAACACCCAGCATGATAACTTGACTTGTGATTATCACCTTTACGGGAACTTTACTTTATTATCCTGTATCCTGATCAGTGACTTGTATTCCTGCTTTATATGCAGTGACCTGACTATATAGTACTTATGTACTCCTGATTTCCTGATCATGTCCTGTTCCAGTTATTCCCGTAAAGTGATAATTAAACTAATGAATCCTAAAAAGGACCAACTTGTATTGGGTCGGGGGAAACATGCGGATATCAATATGTGTTCGTGTTTACAGTGGCGTTTAGGAATGTTGTGCAACTACATGTTCCGGTCTGACCTGTGGGCCTCCAGGGGACCGAGGGGAGAGCTGGCTCCCTCATTACTGGTACCATCATGATAAGGGCATACATAAGTCCCTCCTGTTAGCCTTGCGGCTGGTTTTCGTTACCATGCAACGGAACAATCCTGGGCCGTGGTCCCGGGTATGTACGGGACCCACTGTAAACATAGTTCGTTGATACCCCCGCTAGTTTCCAATAACAACCTTGTTTTACTCGGATATGGATCTATGTGCGTTGGGACGCTAGTTCACATAGCTAGATATCAGGGTAAGACGAGTAATAATAAAGTGTCGTAATAACCGGCTCTTTAAGTTGTAAGTAGAGGTATGTGGAATGGGACGCATACTAAAGCCTGCAACTTAAACGGCTATGAATCTGTGATGTGCCTTACCATAATTACTTGTTCCGGACTTTATATCGGATTTCCTGTTTTATGAGTATTATGTTATGACCACCTTGTAACTCAGGTTGTATGTGCTTAGATTACGATGACATGAGATAAAGGTATATAGATGAGGGTTTCCTTGTTTGGATTATCCCCTTGACGTATCACCCCATGAATCCATAATCCGAGCTTATACAACTAGAATTGTCCATACTTATTTATCGCGTGTTTAGTGTATTTTTCACATATTGCCATATTTTGTCGCATGATTATGTGTACCAATGCTCTCATACCGCTTTTCATGTATGTTTCCTGATTCAGATTTACTGATATACATGCATTTACTTGATCTCGGATTTACTGTCATTTTCCTTTATATTACTTGTCATTTCCTGTACCTGCATGCCTGGACCACATCACTTGATCATGTACACGTGTGCCTGTTATGCACGCCATCTGGCTTTATTCTTTGTACTCGCCGGGGTTGCTAACAATCCTGGATTCTCATGTCCAGATCCTGGAGTCTGGACCATAGCCTTGTTGTACCTGATCAGAGTAGCGCAGCGGGAGCGTGGGTTAGCAGTTACCTATCTGGACCCTCTTCCTTCCCGCCTTTTCTTGATCGGCTCGCGAGATTTTCATCTTGCCTCTCGTGAGTACTTTCCAGTATTTCATCTTGTGCGTCCTGCTTTTGTGCTTCTCATTGATCATATATTCTTCAGATTATTATATCATGCCTTGTGATAACTGTACTGTTGTTATTATTGCTGGATTGTATATTACCACTATGCTTCCGTACTCTGACCCCTGCCTGTATTGATGCTTAGCGTATATACGTTAGGGTATTTCCGACCTTCGTATATACGTCGCAGTAACGTCTCCTACCCTCCGGATCGGGGCGTTACAGGGTGGTATCAGAGCCTAGGCTCTCACATCCTCGGTACAATGCATGAGTCATGGTTATACAATCCAACTGCAAGTACAAAGTTGTCTATTCCCTCTTGATCATCCTTTCTTTAATTCTTGGAATCTCTTCCATCCTTTTCCATTTCCAGTTCCTTTCATTCTTATACCAACTCAAGATATGGATAAACTTGTAGGGTAGCAGCAAGACAGATGTAGTTCGCTATCATTATGTTCTGGTATTCTTTGACTCTGGTGCATCACCTGGTTTTATGTTGGATGGTCCTTCAGCCTCGTATTCTATTCTTGTACTTATGGATATATCACGGGAAATCAGCACAGCAAGTGAAGTAGTCATCACTTATATAATCAGACAGACCGTATCATTACATAAGGAATATCGGTATGGAGCAGTATTTCAGATTTAGGGCTTCTGCTAGACAGAGTTATGGAGACAGCATTCGGGACCCGTTTCGATTATTGTGATTCTTGATCGTGTTCTCAGAGCCACCAACTTCTAGCAGTTTTATTGATTTGGTGGACTACGGACCCCGCTAGCCTCGCCAAGCGAGGGTTGTGTTCTAGTCACTCGTGGACCTAACCAGGTGTGGACTTCGCTGCACCCTGGTGCTTAGCATTTAGCGTTGTGTTACGCGCTGGCTTCGCTGCGTGAGCTCCACCATGTGCGAGCCTCGCAGAGCGTTAGCTCCGCTGTACCCTAATGCTTAACACCCGAGATGTGCTACGCGATGGCCTTACCTAGGCTTGGTTCCGTTGTGGCTAGTCCCCTCAGTGCTTAGCACTCTAGCTGTTCCTCGTTCTTCTTCTGCCTTGTATGTTTTCATGGATCCGATGTACAGGATTTTCTCGCTGTATATGAGCTATTGCTGTGATCCGTATGAACGATCCATTCGGCTAACCTTGCAGAGATTGGGTATTCTTTAATGTTTCATGTGCAGTCGGGCTGTCATTCAGAAGTCAGTATTCAGAATTCTTTATGGTTATTCTATATTCTCGGTTATGCCTTTCAGAGATAGCAATGCCTAGTATTCAGGAATTCTTAATTATTGGTCTTCTTGATTCATGCTCAGTATTATCGGGGTTTCTTTATCTTCGGTATTCGGGAGAAATAGTGTGTATGCAGTATCGGTAATTCTACTATGGATTCTTTGTCAAGGACAGCTTCATGCCATGCGGGACTTTATATTATATTATGGATTTCTATGGATTTTCAGAGATTTTATATTATGGATTTCAGCACTATGGATTTCTAGGGATTCTATCAGCTTTACTTCGCAGTCCGAAAGAGCAGACGTCAGTTCAGTATTATTATGACACCGTCAGAGGATATATATATGGCAGTAGTGAAGAGATGTCTCAGTCCTGGGTTTATCATTCAGCCAATTTGTGGGAATTATCCTCAGTTACTCATATCTTGATTGGTATAAATCCTCATTCCTATTCCTTCCGTGTTCATCCTCCCCTTTCGAAATTTCGAGGACGAAATTTTTGTAAGGTGGATGGAATGTAACACCCCGTTCCTGGAATACGTACGTAGATACGTATTCTGATTTTTCCAGCATATTTCTTTAATTTATCTTGTATTTGTTTTTGTTTTATGATTATTAGTGTGATCGTTTTGTGTTGGATTTGGATTCGTGGACTCGGAGTCAGCCCTAGTCTGAACCAGGGGCCCGAACCTAGTGCTTCGCTCGATTTGGCATTTCTGATAATCCAATTTGACCAATTTCAGTTTTAAACATCGTTTTCCAATATTTTAGATTTTTTCATGATTTTCTGGAATTTTTCAGAATTATTTGCAAAATCTCCAAAACTGGTGTCGGTCGGCATCGCTGACTGATTCCCGGATTTTTAATTTTCAAATGGGATTGAATTTTCAAAAATGGCTTTCACGTTACTTCTTAAATTTCATTTTCTATCTAAATTCATTTTTTGAGATTTTTCCGAATTTATCGAAAATCCACCGGTTTGGTGTCGACCGGTACCGCCGGAAGATTTCAGGATTTTTAATTTGAAATTTACATTGAATTTCTTGAATCCGATTTCATCGAGCATCTTAAAATATTATTTTCTATTTTTGAGAATTTTTCGGAAAGATTCTGAAACAGTCAAATTTTTACCCTATTAAATAATATTTTCTTTTCTTTTTCTTTTCCCATTCTTTCTCCCCTACCTACTCCCCATGCCCTGCCAACGTGCACTGCAGCAGCAGCTGCAGCACACACCCCCCATGTGAGCTATCCCATCAAACACTCTTTCCCATCAACTCCTTTTATTTTTCCTTTTCTTTTTCTTTATATTCCTTCATCTCCTCCCATCTCCTCCCATCTCTTCTCCCTTGGCTCCACCATGGCCGGCCACCTCCGGCACCACCGCCGGCCGCCATGTCACCCCCTCTCCTTTCTTTCCTTCTTTCTTCTTTCCTTCCCTTTTCTTCTCTGTTTCTTTCTTTTCATCTCTATTTCTTTCTTCCTGGTTCCTCTTCTTGTTCCTCTTCTCCATTTGGAAAATGATTCATTTTTTTCTCTCCCCTCTTCTTATTTAGAGATTTTAAAGAGTTTTATTTGCAATTTACCCTTTTCTTGCTATTTTGTGGTTTTTCGTTTTCCATTGGACTTTAAACTGTGATAATTCAAAGAAGGAGCTGCATTTTTGAATTGCATGTGGTGACAATGGTTTCCCTAAATCCATCGAATTGTTTGATCATTCTTGGGGTTCAAATAAATGAATTGTTTAAATCATTTTGGAGGTTTATTCAAATGGCAAGGCTAACTTTGATGGTGGCAACCTGAGAGGTCTCCTCCATGGTATTTGGCCATTGCAGCCATATAATGTTGGAATTAGATGATTATCTTCATTTATGTTTTAGGAATTCTTTGAGTCTTTTCCATGGTATATTTAGCATATTGGTATTTGTGTGCAAACTTTTCTGATGAAAGGAAAGATTCAAGTCTTCTCTATTTTGTCATGGATTTCATTAACTTGGCTCAGTTACTTCAAATTTATCAAATGTTTCTGAAGACACCAGTTGCTTCACAGTATGGTTCTCTCCCTACATCATGCAGTATGTATATCTTGTTAATGGGTTAGCTCACCATTCACCCTTTCTATAAAAATCTCTGTTGGTTCCGAAAAATGGTTCAATTTTTGAGAATTTTCAAGTTGTTTATTATTACTATATCACCATAAGTATTATAGTTGTCCTTTGTCATGTCACTTAATTTGAAGGAGGCAAAGGGTTAATATAAATCAAGTGCATAAGGAAGAGTCTCTCTCCCTCTCTTCTCTCTCTCATCTCTCTCTATCCTTGATTTTCTCTCCAACCACTTCTCTCCCCTCTATCCACTCTCTTTCTCTCTCTAGAAATCTCTTTCTCTCTCTACACTTTCTCTCTCTAAAAAAATCCCTCTTCTCTTTCCTCTCTAAAAATAATAATAAATATATTTTAATATATGGATTGGTCTTGTGCAAAGATTTCTGGTGTTTCGGGATTTCTCGCGGTTTTCCGGTATTGAGGCGAGTACAGTTATTTTTAGCATGCAATTATTTTATCATTATGCGAGTATATTCTTGTGTTGTTATATACCATGCTATATGTGATATGTGATACCGGATACCAGTACTTGCCATGTTATAGATGATACTGATACTTACCATGCTATATTTGACATATGATGCCGATACCAGTACTTATCATGCTGTATTTGACATATGGTACCTGACACCGGTATTTGCCTTGCCATATTCGATACATGATATATGATACCGACACTTGCCATGCTGTAGTTGATGCATGATATATAACACTGATACTTGCCATGCTATATGTGACACCTGATACTGATACTTGCCATGCTATATATATGACATGTGATACCTGACCCCGGTACTTGTCTTGCTACACTTATCACTTTATATTAGACATTGATTCTTGATATGTCACACTTGACACCTGCTCCTGACACCCGGTATATGATATGCTTTCATATGGTATAAATACCTAGACCTGACATCAAGACCCTTTTTGTTATGCCATGACTTAACCTGACTATTATCATCCTTGATATGCTTGGTTGTTTATTAAATATCATCATTCTGTCATGCTATCACTTAACACCCAACATGATAACTTGACTTGTGATTATCACCTTTACGGGAACTTTACTTTATTATCCTGTATCCTGATCAGTGACTTGTATTCCTGCTTTATATGCAGTGACCTGACTATATAGTACTTATGTACTCCTGATTTCCTGATCATGTCCTGTTCCAGTTATTCCCGTAAAGTGATAATTAAACTAATGAATCCTAAAAAGGACCAACTTGTATTGGGTCGGGGGAAACATGCGGATATCAATATGTGTTCGTGTTTACAGTGGCTTTTAGGAATGTTGTGCAACTACATGTTTCGGTCTGACCTGTGGGCCTCCAGGGGACCGAGGGGAGAGCTGGCTCCCTCATTACTGGTACCATCATGATAAGGGCATACATAAGTCCCTCCTGTTAGCCTTGCGGCTGGTTTCCGTTACCATGCAACGGAACAATCCTGGGCCGTGGTCCCGGGTATGTACGGGACCCACTGTAAACATAGTTCGTTGATACCCCCGCTAGTTTCCAATAACAACCTTGTTTTACTCGGATATGGATCTATGTGCGTTGGGACGCTAGTTCACATAGCTAGATATCAGGGTAAGACGAGTAATAATAAAGTGTCGTAATAACCGGCTCTTTAAGTTGTAAGTAGAGGTATGTGGAATGGGACGCATACTAAAGCCTGCAACTTAAACGGCTATGAATCTGTGATGTGCCTTACCATAATTACTTGTTCCGGACTTTATATCGGATTTTCTGTTTTATGAGTATTATGTTATGACCACCTTGTAACTCAGGTTGTATGTGCTTAGATTACGATGACATGAGATAAAGGTATATAGATGAGGGTTTCCTTGTTTGGATTATCCCCTTGACGTATCACCCCTGAATCCATAATCCGAGCTTATACAACTAGAATTGTCCATACTTATTTATCGCGTGTTTAGTGTATTTTTCACATATTGCCATATTTTGTCGCATGATTATGTGTACCAATGCTCTCATACCGCTTTTCATGTATGTTTCCTGATTCAGATTTACTGATATACATGCATTTACTTGATCTCGGATTTACTGTCATTTTCCTTTATATTACTTGTCATTTCCTGTACCTGCATGCCTGGACCACATCACTTGATCATGTACACGTGTGCCTGTTATGCACGCCATCTGGCTTTATTCTTTGTACTCGCTGGGGTTGCTAACAACCCTGGATTCTCATGTCCAGATCCTGGAGTCTGGACCATAGCCTTGTTGTACCTGATCAGAGTAGCGCAGCGGGAGCGTGGGTTAGCAGTTACCTATCTGGACCCTCTTCCTTCCCGCCTTTTCTTGATCGGCTCGCGAGATTTTCATCTTGCCTCTCGTGAGTACTTTCCAGTATTTCATCTTGTGCGTCTTGCTTTTGTGCTTCTCATTGATCATATATTCTTCAGATTATTATATCATGCCTTGTGATAACTGTACTGTTGTTATTATTGCTGGATTGTATATTACCACTATGCTTCCGTACTCTGACCCCTGCCTGTATTGATGCTTAGCGTATATACGTTAGGGTATTTCCGACCTTCGTATATACGTCGCAGTAACGTCTCCGTACCCTCCGGATCGGGGCGTTACAAAGTCAAAGCCATTTAGAGCATGCATTCACCGAGGAATCTCAAAGAGCTTAGAGGCTTGCAAGGTCGACTGGCTTATATTAGAAGATTCATCGCAAATCTCTCAGGTCGCTGTCAACCGTTCACCCGACTCATGAAAAAGGGTGTTTCCTTCGTATGGGATCAATCTTGTCAGGAAGCTTACGAGGATATCAAGAAATATCTCACAAAACCTCCAGTCTTGGTAGCTCCCACATCAGGGAAACCATTCTTGCTTTATGTGAAAGTTATAGACCAATCTCTTGGTACCCTGCTTGCTCAAAAAGATGACAATGGTCACGAACAGGCTATTTATTATCTGAGCAGGACTCTGATAGGGGCGGAATCTCGCTATAATCCTATTGAGAAGGAGTGCTTAGCTCTTGTCTTTGCCGTTCAGAAGACACGACATTATTTGGTCGGCCAAACCATACATGTCATTTTCAGAGTGAATCCTTTGCGTCTTCTCATGACGAAGCCAGGATCATTGAATTCAAGATTAGCTAAGTGGGCGCTTCTTTTGTCTCAATACGACATGCTCTTTATCCCTCAAAAGGCGGTTAAAGGCCGGTCCTTGTAGAGTTCTTGGTTGCTCATCCGATTTCGGAAAACTCAAAACTTCATGAAGATATTCCAGATGAAGTCTTCGAATCCAATGTAACTTAAAAGGATGAAGTTTGGCAGGTATTCTTCGATGGAGCATCACGAATAGGCCCTAAAGGCAGGATCATTGCGGCGTGGGGGTTGTGTTTATCTCTCCGCAAAATCACGTCCTTCCTAGAGCATTTTCTCTAACGGAATCGTGCTCCAACAATGTGGCGGAATATAATGCTCTACTTATTGGTCTTCAGCTCGCCCATGAAATGGGGGTACGCTACCTTGAAGCTTACGACGATTCAAAATTGATTATCAATCAGGTTAAAGGCGAATATGAGGTCCGTTACGAGGATTTAGCACCTTATTATCACGCAATCATCGAAATAGCTAATCTGTTTGATGGCTTGTACATCGGGCACGTATCTTGATCTCAGAATACTAAGACAGATGCTCTTGCTGCATTAGCAACAACGCTAGCCTTGCCAGTCGTCACCGAGTATCACCTTACAGTGGCGACTCGACACCTTGTCTGCTCTAAACATATGTTAAGAACCAGAGAGGTCTATAATATCTCGACGGATCTTGAGCCGAGAGATTGGCGATTTCCTTTCATCGACTATGCTCTACATGGTCTGCTGCCGGACAATCCTAAAGAAGCGGCATCTATCAGACGAAGATCTCTCCGATTTTACTATGATCCAACTCTGAAGACACTTTACCGTCGTTCATACGACGGTATCCTCCTCTGTTGCCTTTCTAATTCAGAGGCACTGGAAGTGCTCAAAGAAGCACACGACGGCGTATGCGAAGCTCATCAGCCAGGTCCCAAACTCAAGGAACACCTAGAGGGGGGTGAATAGGTGCAATTGCTAATCTAACAATCTTTTAAAACTAAGATGGATGAATGATGCAACGATCTCTCAAAACAACTAAGAGCCGAATACCCCGTGAGAGGTTCTGAACTCCTTCTTCCCAATTCCCCTTGAATGGGTTAGAGGTGCGCAATGCAACCTTGTTGTATGAGATTGATCGAACAAGAATGAATAATATGCAATGATGAAATGCACACAAGATATATCACAAGTATCACAAGCAATAACACAAAGAAATAAAACTAGATCTCAAGCAAGTAATTGAAAGCAATAGAGTGCAAGAGAAAAATGAACACAAGGCAATCGCAAACACAAGATATTTTGTTTCGAGGTTCGAGCCACCGCTCTACTCCCCACCTTCACCTCCGTGAAGGTTTCCACTATCCACCGAGGACGATTACAATGGTCTACCGAAGACCCGAGCACCGAGCTCACCAAGTACAATAACCTCTACCGAAGAGGTGTCTCCACAAGAACAAGATGAGGAACAAGTAACCAAAGTGATCACAACTAGATCACTAAACTCTTTACAATATCTCACTCTTTTACAACTTCCTTATAGGATGAGTAAGGGATTTTTGGCTCTATGAAGTGTAGTGAGAAAAACTCAGTTGTAGAATGATCTTTGCTAACAAAATACAACTACAAACAAACTCAAGAAAGAGTTGGAAATGGAGAGATTAAACACTTTTCTTTTCTCTTTGAAAAACTTTAAAACTTGAGGATTTTTCTTGGTATTTTGCAAGAGACTCTTCTCCTCTATTTATAGGGAAGAAATAGGTTAAAAATAATTATTTTGACCTATTTGCTCTGAAAAAGATCTGAAAAACCCTGAAAAAGTCTGCCAAAAAGCAGTCCAAAAAACAGATTTCAGAATTGCACAAAAGAGGAAAGAGCCGTTGGGCTGTTGCAGGCCTGGCGGTCGACCGGCCGGTCGACCGCCAGCTCAGCTGGCAAAGAGCCGTTGGCTCGGGTCGACCGTCCTAAAAGAGAAAACGAGTGTTCTGCGGGCGGTCGACCCGGGCGGTCGACCCAGAAACCCGAGAGCAACTGCAGACAGTCGGTCGACCCGAGCGGTCGGCCGACAGACGTGCACAAACGTGCACGTCCTGGCACTGGCGCCGGTCGACCGTGCTGGTCGGCCGGTCAGCCTGAAACAGGAAAAACAGCAGGATTTTGAACTTGAAAAATTTTGTAAAAAATATTTTGAAGTAGGGAAGGTAAGTAATAATCAAGAAAGAGTATGTATACATGATCTAAACAAGATATATGTCTTTGTAAAACTTAGGGTCATGTATATATATTTACTAAGGCATAAAACAAAAGTTTTAAACCATGAAAACTTGAAAACAAACGTGTGAGTGTATCCTAGAGCCAATTTCCAAAACTCAAACTTTAACAATCTAATTCTTACTTGGTTCTAAGTAATACAAGTGCTTCAAGAGGGCTTTTCACCATAAGGTCTTCAACACTTGATTCTTGAGCCCAATTTGAGTTGACTTGAGTCCGAAACACTTGCTTATATGGCTAACCTTCTAGATGAGTTAGATCCCTGAAACACACTTAACCATAAACAATATTAGTACAAATAACTAATATATTTTATAATCATCAAAACACACTAAACACTGGTGATGTAACCTTGGGCCAACATCTCCCCCTTTTTGATGATGACAAAACATATACGTTATTTAACAAAATGGAAGAAGAGCTTGGAAAGCTCCCCTCAATAATGCTATGTATAAAGAATGACAATGGGTAAGATACATGAAGCATTGAAAACACAATAGTTTTGTCAAAAACTGAAATAAACAATAAACAACAAACAAACTTATACTTTTTCTCCCCCTTTTTGTCATACATCAAAAGGGGTTAAACAAACCAATCAAAACAAAAGATTTATCTTTAAGAATCCATAATGCAAACATTCAACTCACCAAAATAAGAGAATCTAGCATAGTCTAAAGGTTTAGTAAAATTATCGGCAAGTTGAAAATCGGTAGAAACATAGTCTATATCAATATCACCTTCTCATAATGATCTCTAAGAAAGTGATACCTAATGTCAATGTGTTTGATTTTACTATGTTTGATTTGCATTCTTTGTCATGTGAATAGTACTAGTATTATCACAAAATATTTTAACATGATCAAAGTGTAAATCATAGTCAGGAGAGTATGTTTCATCCAAAGAACTTGTGCACACAGCTCCGGCTGCAACATACTCCGCCTCGGCGGTTGAAAGGGCTACCGAATTTTGCTTTTTGAAGACCAAGATACAAGACAATTACCTAGGAATTGATATGTTCACTTGTGCTCTTCTATCTACCCTACAACCCGCATAGTCGGCATCCGAAAAACTCGTCATTGAAATTGGCCGATTTCGGATACCACAAACCCATTTCAATAGTGCCCTTAAGGTATCTAATTATGCGTTTAACCGCAATATATGAGACTCTTTAGGATAAGATTGAAAACGTGCACAAAGACAAACGGAAAACATAATATCCGGCCTACTAGCCGTCAAATACAATAAACTACCATCATGCTACGATAAGCTTAATGTCTACACTTTTACCTTGTTCATCCTTGTCAAGCTTGGTAGTTTTGCCATGGGAGTTTTGCTTACTTTAGATCCTTCAAGCCCGAACCTTTTGATTAATTCCTTTGTGTACTTGGCTTGATTGATGAAGATCCCATCCTTCCTTTGCTTGATTTGAGTCCAGGAATAGTTAGTGTTTCCCATCATAGACATTTCAAATTCTTCCTTCATGCATGATTCAAAGCTTGGCAAAGAGATTCATTAGTAGAACCAAAAATAATGTCATCAACATAAATTTGCACAATAAGAATATCTTTTTCTACATGTTTTGTAAACAAAGTTGTGTCAATTTTACCTTTCTTAAAACCATTTGAAATCAAAAATGAAGAAAGTCTTTCATACCAAGCCCTAGGGCTTGTTTTAAACCATAAAGAGCTTTATCTAATTTAAACACAAAATCCGGATGTGTAGGATCAACAAATCCCGGGGGTTGTTCAACATACACCTCCTCTTCAATAAAACTTTAGAAAAGTACTTTTAACATCCATTTGAAACAATTTAAAATCTTTATATGAGGCAAATGCTAGTGTCATCCGTATGGCTTCAAGCCGTGCTACGGGTGCAAAGGTTTCTTCAAAATCGATCCCTTCGATTTGAGTGTAACCTTGGGCAACTAACCTAGCTTTATTCCTAACAACGTTACCCGATTCATCCAACTTGTTCTTAAAGATCCCTTAGTACCAATTGTTGGTCTATCGTGGGGCCTAGGAACAAGGTGCCAAACTTGGTTGCGCTCAAATTGATTGAGTTCCTCTTGCATAGCTAGCACCAATATGAATCGGCCTCGGCTTCGAGGACGTTCTTGGTTCAACATGAGAAATGAATGCATAATGACCACAATAATCATGAAGTTTAGAGCGAGTGGTTACCCTTTTGATACTTCACCTATGACGAGGTCCTTGGGATGATGAGGATTGTATCTCCAATCCTTTGGAAGTCGTTGAGTAGGCTCCACGTCAATTGATTGAATTTCATGTCCTTGAGCCTCTTCTACTTTACCTTCACTTCCTTCATCATCCTTTGGCTTGTCTCCCATAGTAGGTGTATCCTCCAAGGTCACTTTCTCCAAGCCTTCATCCAATGCATCTATTTCTACAACATTCTTAACAACAAGTTAGATTCTTCAAACTTAACATGTATAGATTCCTCAATAGTCAAAGATGATCTATTGAAGATTCTATAAGCCTTGCTAGTGTTTAGAATAACCAACAAAAATAGCCTCATAAGATCTAGCATCAAATTTTCCTAAATTATCTTTAGTATTTAAAACAAACATTTGCATCCAAAAACCTTGAAATATGAAACATTTGGTTTTCTAGAAAAAGTACATTTCAAAGAAGTTTTTGAAGTATTTTTAACACAAGAAACCACGATTTAATATATGCATGATGTATTAACGGCCTCGGCCACAAATATGTGGTAGACCATATTCACTTAGCATTGTCCTAGCATCTCTTGTAAAGTTCGATTTTTCCGCTCACTACTCCATTTTATTGTGGAGTTCTAGGACAAGAAAGTTCATGCTTTATTCCATGTTCTTCACAAAGTGGTAAAGGTAGGTTATGAACTCACCTCCTCTATCACTTCTTATCCTTAAAATTAAAACATCTTTTCCTTTTCAACTCTTTCTTAAAGGTTTGGAAATATGAAAAAGCTTGATTTTTGTGTTCAAGAAAGAAAACCCAAGTAAATCGTGAAAAGTCATCACCCAAACAAATGCAAATCTATTCCCACTTAGACTTTTGGTTTGTCTAGGGCCAATAGATCCATATGGATTAACTCCAAAGGACGTGATGTCATGATATCCTTAATTGACTTGAAAGAAGACTTAGTTTGTTTCCCAAATTGACATGCGTCACAAACTCGGTCCTTTTCAAAACTCAAACAAGGAATACCTTTCACCATTTCCTTGTGTTTAACCTAGAAATATGGTCAAATGAAATATGGCCTAATCTTCTATGCCACAACCAAGAGTCGTCATCGAGGGCTTTTAAACAAGTAATATTACAAGACATATTCGACATATCTATCATATAAACATTACTTTCACGAAAACCGAAAAACACACAAGTATTAGATATTCTATCAATTACTTTACAAACTACATTATCAAAAACAACATCAAAACCTTTATCACAAAGTTGACTAACACTCAAGAGGTTATGCTTGAGGCCATCAACTAAAACTACATTCTCAATTAAAGGGGATGTGCCGAGTTTTACATTACCAATACCGATGATTTTACCCTTGGCATCATCTCCGAAGGTGACGGTGCCACCTTCATGGTATCTTGATAGGGTTGCAAAGTTGTTGATGTCCCAAGTCATGTGCCTTGAGCAACCACTATCAAGATACCATAATCCTCTACGTCGTTGGGCTTTGGAAGGTACCTATATCATTTAACAAAATTGTTGACTTTGGTACCCAAACTTTCTTGGGTCCTTGAAAGTTAGTGTTTCGAACCCAAACATTATGATAAGATGCACTTAGTCTATCATAGCAAAAATTGGCTAAGTGTCCTTTCCGCCCACAATGTGAACATGAGAACACTCTTCCATACATGAATGCATGATGTGTGTGTGAAGTGTGAGCATGCTTTGGGGGTTTGCCACGATGTAAAGGTTGTGTGGTATGAACATGAGCATGAGCATGGTGAACATTTTTCTTAGGGGCTTGATTCTTAGGAAACATGGCCCTCTTCTTCTTATCAAACTCACAATTTTTTAAAACAATTCCTAATAAGTCTATTCTTTCTTTAAGCAAAGTAATCTCATTAGAATCAATTTGTGGGGACTTGCCTTTACAAGAAATCTTATACTTGTCAAAATCTTTTTGAGTGGAAACAAGAGTGGAAAGTAATTCATCTTTTTCTTTAGAAATAGTAAAGACTTGAAGATTAAGAGATTCATTTTCCTTTTCATTTTTAAATACTTTTTCTTTAGGAAATCATAATTATGTGATAATTCTACAAAAGCTTCTCCTAATTCATCCATGAAAAGTTCATCATTAAGAGAAGTGGAAGGGGTTACCTTGCTTGTGCTTTCATTTGCCATGAAGCACATGTTGGCGGTATCAATCTCCTCCTCGGATTCGCTCTCAGAATCCCATGTAGCTTTTATTGCCTTCTTCTTGTAAGGCTTCTTTGAGGTGGAGGGCTTCACTTTATCCGGGCACTCCGCAACAATGTGTCCCGGTCTTTGGCAATTGAAGCAAATTATCTTTCTTTCTTCTTTGCCTCCTTGCCATCTCCTTCTTCCTTGAAATTTAGCCTTGTTGTACATTCTCTGAACGTTCTTCACAAGAAGTGAGAGCTCTTCGTCATCTTCTTCTTCATCGTCTTCGTCGGAGTGTGTGGATTGACTTTTGAAGGCTATAGTCTTTTTCTTGGAAGGAGCCATATCTTCCCTTGCCTTTCTTTCCATCTCATGGGTTTTGAGGTTCCCAATGAGACCAATTAGCTCCATCTCCTCCTTGTCATTGAGTTCCTTCAAGGTGGTAGCTTTGACTTCCCATGAAGGAGGAAGGGCCCGAATGATCTTTCTAACTCTTTGGTCATTGTCAATACCATCACCTAGAGAAGAAAGTCCATTAGTAATCTTAGTAAATTTTATAACCATATCATCTATGGTTTCATTTTCTTGCATGCAAAAGTTTTCATATTGGGACCGAAGAAGGTCTATCTTAGCCCTCTTTACTTGTGAGGTCCCTTCATGTGTAACTAGCAAATATGTCCAAATTTCATATGCGGACTTGCAATGAATAACTCTAGCTATATCATCATCATTAAGGGCTTGAAGGAGTGCATAATGAGCCCTAGCATTGGCATCAAATTTCTTAGTCTCAATTTCGGACCAAGTGGATTCATCACCGGGGGGTGCACTAAAGGGTTTGGTCACGGCCTTTGCAACTCGACTTCCTAGAGATTGCAAGAAAACGGTCATCTTAACCTTCCATATGGGAAAGTTAAGTCCATCAAACTTAGGAGGGGTTTAATTCCATCGGCCATTTTTACTAAGTGAGAATGAATGAAATGATTAGCAATATTAGGATCTCTCTAAGGTTGTTAAGCCAAGAGCCTAGAGTCCAAGCTCTGATACCAATTGAAAAACACCTAGAGGGGGGGTGAATAGCTGTAATTGCTAATCTAACAATCTTTTTAAAACTAAGATGGATGAATGATGCAACGATCTCTCAAAACAAGACTAAGAGCCGAATACCCCGTGAGAGGTTCTGAACTCCTTCCTCCCAATTCCCCTTGAATGGGTTAGAGGTGCGCAATGCAACCTTGTTGTATGAGAATTGATCGAACAAAGAATGAATAATATGCAATGATGAAATGCACACAAGATATATCACAAGTATCACAAGCAATAACACAAAGAAATAAAACTAGATCTCAAGCAAGTAACTGAAAGCAATAGAGTGCAAGAGAAAAATGAACACAAGGCAATCGCAAACACAAGATATTTGTTTCGAGGTTCGAGCCACTGCTCTACTCCCCGCCTTCACCTCCGTGAAGGGTTTCCACTATCCACCGAGGACGATTACAACGGTCTACCGAAGACCCGAGCACCGAGCTCCACCAAGTACAATAACCTCTACCGAAGAGGTGTCTCCACAAGAACAAGATGAGGAAAAAGTAACCAAAGTGATCACAACTAGATCACTAAACTCTTTACAATATCTCACTCTTTTACAACTTCCTTATAGGATGAGTAAGGAATTTTGGCTCTATGAAGTGTAGTGAGAAAAACTCAGTTGTAGAATGATCTTTGCTAACAAAATACAACTACAAAACAAACTCAAGAAAGAGTTGGAAATGGAGAGCTTAAACACTTTTCTTTTCTCTTCGAAAACTTTGAAAACTTGAGGATTTTTCTTGGTATTTTGCAAGAGACTCTTCTCCTCTATTTATAGGGAGAGAAATAGGTTAAAAATAATTTATTTTGACCTTATTTGCTCTGAAAAAGATCTGGAAAACCCTGAAAAAGTCTGCCAAAAAGCAGTCCAAAAAACAGATTTCAGAATTGCACAAAAGAGGAAAGAGCCGTTGGGCTGTTGCAGGCCTGGCGGTCGACCGGCCGGTCGACCGCCAGCTCAGCTGGCAAAGAGCCGTTGGCTCGGGTCGACCGGTCGGGTCGACCGTCCTAAAGAGAGAAAACGAAGTGTTCTGCGGGCGGTCGACCCGGCGATCGACCCAGAAAACCCGAGAGCAACTGCAGACAGTCGGTCGACCCGAGCGGTCGGCCGACAGACGTGCACAAACGTGCACGTCCTGGCACTGGCGTCGGTCGACCGTGCCGGTCGGCCGGTCAGCCTGAAACAGGAAAAACAGCAGGATTTTGAACTTGGAAAATTTTGTAAAAAATATTTTGAAGTAGGGAAAGGTAAGTAATAATCAAGAAAGAGTATGTATACATGATCTAAACAAGATATATGTCTTTGTAAAACTTAGGGTCATGTATATATATTTACTAAGGCATAAAACAAAAGTTTTAACCATGAAAACTTGAATACAAAAACGTGTGAGTGTATCTTAGAGCCAATTTCCAAAACTCAAACTTAACAATCTAATTCTTACATTGGTTCTAAGTAATACAAGTGCTTCAAGAGGGCTTTTCACCATAAGGTCTTCAACACTTGATTCTTAAGCCCAATTTGAGTTGACTTGAGTCCGAAACACTTGCTTATAGGGAATAAACCTTCTAGATGAGTTAGATCCCTGAAACACACTTAACCAATAAACAATATTAGTACAAATAACTAATATGTTTGTAATCATCAAAACACACT